>VMDO01020158.1:0-25345 GCA_007922755.1 Pedetes capensis | reverse complement strand
ATTCTTTCATCCAGAAAATAGAATTTCAAGCCACATGCCATGACGCATGCCTGTAATCCAAATGACTCGAGCAGCTGAGGCAGGAAGATGGTTGAGTTTGAGGCCAGAGGCAGCCTGCACATCTTAGCAAGACTTTATCTCAAAATAAAAGATAAAAAGGGACCAGGGTGCATCTCAATGGTAGAGCACTTGCCTAGCATGCATGAGGCCCTTGGTTCAAACCCCCATACAGGAAACAAAAAATTCAAGAGGAAAGAATTTTCTTTCCAAGGATGCTAAACCTTTGTAGAATATGCATACACAAGTGAGCCAAGTCAAGTTAGCTCTGGGCCATTGTTGTTTCACAGAAGTAATGTTTTAGTGACAATTTATGAATATCTGTTATTTACTGTGAATTATGACTGTTGATATAGTTTATCTGGTAATTAACACAATAATTATTATTTGCATTTTCTTTATTATTTCAATCCTTTCTTGCTCCATTCACCTCATGTGTTAATTCATCTTTTCAAGTTTTGTAGGGCTTTTCTGTTGATGTGTGAGAGTACCAGTTTCCCACTCTTTGATCCTTGTGGGGGAAAAAAAGAAGAAAAATCAAAAAAGAATGTGTTTACCTTTATATTTCTTCTCATTTCAATACAGGCCTCAAAAAGATCAGAGAAAAAGGTTATATTTAGTACATCTGACTTAGGGCTATGAACTATGGAAATATTACTTCCCTTTCCATAATGAAAAATAAATGTTTTGGGGGTAGGGATGTAGTTCAGTGGTAGAGTACTTGCCTGAGGGTGTCTGTCTTGCTTTGTGTTTGGGGTATCAGGAGCAGCAGAGACAGTGGTTACTTCATGTAGTTCTGTTCAATACGGAGCACAAGAAAAGAACAGTGGAGAACAAGGGAGACAGCCCCATCCATCTGCCTCCTCTCGTTTTCTTCATAGGTGAAATATGCCATCTGCCTAGAAGCTTTTGTATTGCTGAGGGTAGAGATGAAGTTTGAAAGCCTGTATAAGACTGTCTCTGAAATATCTGCTTGGTAGCCTAGGATTCATATTTAACATATTAAATACTGCCACTGGGGTTACCCAATCCGTCAGAGCCAAATTTAAAGGTTAGTTAGGAGATAACTACTTCAGTTTCCTTATTTGTAAAATGAGAATAATTGAATCATTCTGAGGGCAAAATGGGATAATTCATACAAAATATGCCTATGCCTAGAACATAATGCTCACCTCATAATAGCTTTTATTGTTTTCATTGTTGTTATTGTTGTTATGTGGTTTCTGGGCATTGTGTTAAATGGGAAGAAAAATGGTAAAATCATGGAAAAGAAAGGGGATTAGGTAATACCTTGAAAAGTGGCCAAATGAAAAGAATAAATTTCACCTGCTGTCTAAAAAACTCATGTGAAATTTACATTTTTAAAAAGGAAAGATGACACTTATACCTAGAGTCAGGGTTCACATATTCTTGTACCATCCTCTTGACTGGCATCTCTGCTTAGTCCCAGGAAAAATGGAAACTACTACTCAGGGATCAGTACGATTCTTCTGTGAAAGCAGAGGCAAGGCTTAAAAATCCCAAGGAGAGAAGCAATTCTGTTGATTGAGTGACCTCCCTGGGGAAGAGTTAGGGTATATAATTAGAATAATGGTAATGATTGTGGTAGAGGAAGTAGCATGAGCTGAATATTGAAGGAGGAGTAGGTATTCATCAATTGGATGAGAGGCCCTGTGAGGATGATTAGAGGGGTGTTAAGGAAGACACAGTTGTGTGACTGAAAGCAGAGGGACCTGAAAGAGCAGTAGGCCTTAAGAAAATCAAGAAATCATTTTGTGATACCTGACATAGGGTACAAGGGAGTGATGATAGAAGAACAGGCCAGAGAGGATGGAAAGGGTCAGATATTGTAAGACCATGCCAAGCATAGTAAGAAATATGGATTTTGTTTTCATAGTTAATAGGAAATCATGACACTAGAAGAGTATGGCAAGAGGCCTTAGGGTCTATATTCTGAAGGCCATTTGCACTGCCTTACCTGATAGGTCTCTTGCTTGACATCAAAATTCTCATTTGCTGGATTCTTTGCCAATTGCTCTGGGGATATCAAAATTGCATGTTTTCTTAGATTTTTAGTTTACCTCCTCCCTTTTTTGATTAATATATGAAACAATGGGTTTCATCGTGGCATTTTCAAACATGCATATTATTGCTTTGCTCATATTCACCTTCCATTTCCCTGTCTTTTCCTATCACCCCTCTCACAAGTCCCCTTCCTCCTCCCAAGTAGTCCCCCTTCTACTTTCATGTCTCTCTCTCTTTTTTTTTTCCACAATTGCATTCTGGTATAACCTTTTCCCATGCCAGTTTAGGGTTTACCCAGGTGAATCATGATGCAGCCTGAAATGAAGTAATATCAGTGAGGATTGACTGAAAGATATTGATACAAGAGAAGGTAAGAATCTATACCTGGAGGCTGTTGAAATAAAAAATAATAAGCATACATGATCTTCCAATAATGAGTTTATTTATACAAGATGCTTTATTAAATTGTTTAAAATGTGAAATCACAGTTGATTGTAATTTAGCTATCTATTTCTATTGAAAATAATAGGATTACATGAAATTAGGACTTTCCCAAGAAGTGGTATGAGAGGATTCTTTAATCTACAGTCCTAGAAACCTGGCAAAGATGTTATATTTAGTACATCTGACTTAGGGCTATAAACTATAGGGCTGGTGCAGAATGAAATGTTAAACTTCTAAAATTAAGATGCATACTCTGAGTAAACTTTAGGTAACTCAGTCAGTTTCAGGTACTCCTCTAACTTAAGAGATGTGCTGGTACTGAGAATTATGGACCAGTGATTGGTTTAAAATAGATCCACAAAATCCTATAGATTCTGGATAAAAACAGTATCCATAGATATACTGCCCCTCTCTAGGGACTATGTTCTGAAAACTCCACCAACCAAGTTCCTTGCTTAACACCAAACTTGTCATTTGCTGGGTGTCTTTAAACCTTCACCAGGGAGTATCAAATGCTACTCTACCATAACCTATGCCAGTTTAGGGTTTATTTCAAGTTGAAGAATCCACCCAGACATTTTGGGAAGCAGCCCAGAACCGAAGCATCACTAATTAAAATCAAGTCAACATCCTATACATCAAAGCACCACATTCAAAAGGTCAAAGATGTAAAAAATGACCTTTACATTTTATAACAATACACAGTGTTTAGTTATTGTATTCAAAAATATCAGAAAAAATAGAAACTTTTAAATGATAGTTAAATGGATAAGTTTTTAAGTATATATCCAGCTTAGTGATTATTAAAATATTTGTTAATTTCAGTTCTGTTTTACTATATATTTTATTTTCTTTGTAAAAATAAGCTAAAATGTAGGAATATGTGTGATTTAATCTATATTCTCAGCCCTACTCAATATGTAACTATGTGTTAAGTACAAAGCAATGCTTAAGTGAAATGTAAGAGTAATAGAACTTATTCTTTATAAGTAGAAAGCATGTGCCTATGGACTGAATAATCCAGTACCAATGTGTTATAATATATTCAACTTAGAATTGTATATTATACTCAACTTAGTGTTCATCTCTTGTACTACATTGCCTAGTAAAGAATGCAACAAGTTCAAATTTGGCCCTTGTTCAAAAAGAAAGCAAGCCTGATGAAAATGGATATAAAACTCCAAGAAATGCCAGCATTTTTCAAGGAGAAATTTGAAATCCCAAAATCATCATTCACAATTTATTATTAATTATAATTTGAGATAGATGCCCAATTACTGCTAGGTTATGGATATGTCTCACTAATGACAATCTTGTACTGATACACCATAAAAAAATGAATAATTCCTGAAAATCACTAGAGGATATAACCTACAGTTACACTTGGTTTCCTGTTCTGGAAGCATGAGTAACAATTACATAAGGGGGAAAACTTATTTCACTAAAGACATTTAAAGATACTTCAGGTGGGCCTCAAAACAAGTATCCATGCTGGTTACATACATTCCACTATCAGGTTTAAGACACAAAGGTGTCCATTTCTCTAAGAGAACTGCTTTTTCGGCAAGACACATTCTCTCGCTTGCCTTGGAGCCAAGTAATTGGAACCCTAAACACACTGCGGAGCTTCTGTTGGAACCGGTTTCCAACAAAACAATACAGAAAGGGATTAACACAGCTGTTGGTGAATCCCAGGAGGATGGCAAAAGGAAGTGCCAGGTCAATGACTGCTATAACTTCACAGCTATTAATGACACCCATCCAAGCCAGAGCATCCAGGAAGGTCAGAACATGGAAGGGAAGCCAGCAAATGATGAACGCCAGAACAACAGCAGCTGCCATCTTCAGGACTTGGTCACGGGTTATTCTGTTCTTCCCATAGCTATTGGTCTTCAGCAAGTGTTTTCTGATTCCAAAGTAGCATGTTGCTATGAATATTAAAGGGATAATGAAACCAAGGATATTTTTCATTAAGGCAATCCCAGCAGACCATTGGGCATATTTCTCAGGTGGAAAAGCCATAATACAAGCATTCACTCCTAAGTACTCAATGGTTCTGACATCTCGGAAATAAAACGTTGGCAATGAGGACAGACAGGCCAAACACCAAACAAGAGGGACTATATAAGATGCTTGCCAAGGATTTCTTCTTTGAGACAGAAAGGGGTAGATGACCGATTGGTACCTATCAACACTCATGCAGGTAATAAAGAAAATGCTTGCAAACATGTTCAGGGTCAGAAAAGAACCAAAAACTTTGCACATCACAGGTCCAAAGAGCCAGTCATATCTGTAAGAGTAATAGGTTGCCCAGAGAGGAAGAGTAGCCAAAAGGAGTAAGTCAGCCACAGCTAGGTTGACAATGTAAATACTGGAAACCTTTTTAGGACCCTTTTGACAACAAAACAGTGTAACCACAACAGTATTAACAAGAAATCCAATCACAAAAATAATGTAGTAGAGAATAGGAATTGCATCTAAATGCTTATCTGATGGTCTATGTGAGCAGTTAAAGGTGGATTCATTGTTGCCAGATAGGTTCATAAGTCCAACGTGAAGGCTGCTGGTAACATTTTTGCTGATGGTGGCCAGAGCAAAGTTGTCCTTCATATTGAAATGTCAGCAACTCCTAATTCTTGTGCCTTCTGCAGGGGAGAAAAGTAGAGGTCTCAATACATATACAAAGCTTAGGGTACTGCTGAGTCACTAACATTTTGAAATTTTGTCAGAGGCAAAAAAGTGAGAGATTATAAAAAACATTATGAAATAGGACCATGCCTGAGGAGTAAGAATGGAATTTACCTCTTGAAGAAGAAAAACAAGAAGACATTTTAGCCTCAAGGACTAAAAACTCTAAACAAAACTACCTTTTGCTCTACTTTCTCCCATGTCATCCAAAGGTTTAAAGAAAATTAATATTTTAAAAGGTTAGTCAGAATAGGAAATATGTGAAACAAATAAGGAACCCCAAAATAAGAAAATTTAATATTTCAAAAACACTTGAGTATATAATCTCCATTTGCATACTTTGCAGAAATCACATTGCTGTCTGCTGTTTCAGAGAGAAATGCTTTATTCAAGTAACTAATTACATACAAATCTTTATAGCTATGGAAAATATAAGTAACATAAGCTACGGAAAAAATAGCTAAGTGTACAAATGTCTGAAGGAATATGCAAAAGTAACATTGAAATTGGGGATTGTGGTTGGTTTTTACTAATTAAAAATAATCTTTTTAGTTCTACATTTCCACTGCTTTCACAATAATAATATAATTAAGGAGAAGTAATGGTATATGTGCATATTTCTAAAAGCTCTCTGTTCCTATGTTAATAGAGACTATTAGCTTTTGCTATAGATAGTAAAGTTTAGCCTACCTAATAATAAAATAATCCATTTTCAACTTAATTAGGAAAAGAAAAAATAAATGAAACAGCCAAACCTATATCAGGGTCAAGCAGAAATAGTTTTGATTGCTCAATGAAATAAGAATTGAACATCAATGATTAATCATGATAACAGTGTTATCAGTTTTTCCTTTGCTATCTTTTCAGTTTAGCAGAACTAAATGGTCATTGCCATGAAATGTTAAAATCAGTGTGCAGGGTTTGGAGATATTATTGTTTTTTTAACTAGCAACATTATTTTGAAACAAAAGAAAATTAGCTAAAGATAAACACTAAGAGAAAAACTATTACTACAGATAGCTTCAAAGTACACACAAATAAGCTACTCAATTTAGAATGTAATCTTATCAAAGGTTCTGATAAACAAGAAACTATCATTTTCGTCTAAAGCTCATTCTTTTGTATGACCTTACAAATTAACATGAAAGAATCAAAAATAAATGCCACTGAAGACTTACTGGTTGCTGGAGTTTAAAGCAGTTATCATAAATCAGCTTGCCTACTTCCTAAATGCACCCTGTAAGAGAAACAGCAGTTAAATTATTTAGGAGTTTTGCAAAATACAGTGTTAAAATACAGGAAAAAAAGGAAAGTTCATCCACAGAAAAAATTCTAAATATTTTCACTTAATGTATGTTTTACTTTCCAAGTCAAGTGTGTATAAATTGTTCAGACTTACCTTAAAAATTCAGACTCAAGAATGCTTTGAATTCTGGGCTGACTTGTTCTCTTAGACTCTGGGACGTAATAGCACCAGATCTCTGGTTTCCTTCTTATATGTTCGCTCTGTCCACTGGGGAGCCTTCAACCTACATAATTCTGGGGCTGACTTATGAACACTAGCCAGCTTTCCAGAGGGGTTTTTTTTTTTTTTTTTTTGGCTGCAAAACATTAATCTGAAATTCTCACTGTCTCCAATCATAACAGCTCATTCAAATAAATCTCAAACAAAAAAATGAAGTTTCCACAAATGTGTTAGAGAATTTTGAAGTCAGTGGCTTACTTGAAAAGAAGAATATAATTATTTGCAGAAATTTCTCTTCTCTTTTCCTTGATACTGGCATTCTAAAATGAGTTAAGAAGTGGAAACTAAGGAATTTATTCTACTAGCACTCTTTGTTCACAAACATTTTTATAACCTTCTGTACATTTTATAACTTTTACCCCTGATTATTAAAGAATGGTAGCAAATTTACTTCAAGTTGACAACTTATAAAATTTCTCCCATGCTTTAAACAGCTTTTGCTAGCTTATTGCTGAAGGGTTAGTAATAGGAATGATAAAATTTTCACGTGATGGAAAAGAGGGATTAACATTTAGTTCCTCCTTCCATATGACTGTTTGTCGTATTTGTGTCTCAGATACAAAGCACTCAAGGTGAGGAAGGATTAAACAGCTATTTCAGCTGATATCATTGCTGCTGTTGCTGTTGCTGTTGCTGTTTCTCTTTCTTGTAGTGGTAGGGATGATCAGCTTCACTTACCAACCTAGCAGAAGCAAAAATGACAAAACAAAGAAAGACAAGACTTAACAGTAGTTGATAATACTAACTGACATAACTGTTATATGCCAAACATTGTGCTAAGTGCTTTATGCTCAATAGGTTAATAGAGAGGCAATATAGAATACTGATGATGAGTAATGGTTTCTGGGATCCAACCATCTGGCTTCACAAGCCTAGTTCTACTACTTCCTAATGCTATAACCATAACCAAATTAGCTTCCTTCTTCATGTCTCAGCTTTCTCATCTGAGAAATGGGGATGCGTTAATTATGTACATCATGAAGTTCCAAAGATTAAATGAACTTGTATATTTAAAGTGCTTAAAATGGTACCTCACTGTGGGTTATGCAAGTATAGACAATTCTTTCATCATACTCCATCTTGAGAGAATAGAACAGATGTTGTGAGAAGTTTGATGGCCTTTCCATTTTGGCTACTGTATCCATTATAATTTTTGATCTTATAAGGCTTAAAAGTTGAAAATGAAAAGAAAGTGGCCTGAGATTGAAAGCTATCCTCTGAACAATAGATCAAGTATTTCTAATTAAAAGAATACAGCAATAAATAAATAAATAATACCTAGTACACGGTAGATGTTCTTGTAAGCTATTAATATTGCCAGTATTTTACAAATCAGGAAATGAAGGCTCTCACAGTTTAAACAAATTTTCTGAAGTCACATACCTACTCAATGAGGACATTTGAATTTCACCTAAAGCAAACTAATGTCCGAGCTTATGCTTTTAACCTCTGTACTACAAGAGGAAGCACTAGCTGATCCTTTAATCTTACTTTTTGTCCTGGCAAAAAGGACACATGAGGGTATTACAGATAATCACTGCTGACCATTCATCAGCTATCACAAAAGCACCAAAGAGAGGGAAAAGAGTTTGAAGGATTTCTATATAAAGGGAAGTATTTTTCTTAACTTTATTAGGAAAATGGAAACAAGGAAGGAGAAATGTGTGACTAGGTAGTTTTGTATAATTAACACAGATAACCAGAGAACTCAGGGAACTTAAACTGGCACAAGGATTCCAATTATTTCCATGGATCATACTTTTTCAGCAAAGCAGTAAGAGTACATCCATCCATGCTACAGTTTACAAATAAGTGAGAACATCCTTCTCATTAGCAGCTGAGCCTCAAAGTTAGGAGTCAGCAGAGAAAGGAAGGAGAAGTGAGCATAGGTGACAGAGGACAAAATTACAAATCACATGACAAAAAGCAGATGTTTTTGACATTTGTCTGTTTCCCCATTGATATTAAAGTCAGTCCTATAGCACACAGGGAGAAAGGACCAGTAAGAAGAGGTTTTCATTGCCTGAAAAATGCAGTAAGATTCAAAGTTTGCAGGACACCATCATAGCTTTTCTTTTGTTAGACTGAGTTTGAGCATTGATGAAATGCACCTAATAAACATGTAAACCATTTTTATTAAACACCCAAATACTTGCTTCCTATACTCTAGGCAGATTCAGGGTGAAAATCTGTCCCAATATGGAAAACTGATGTTTTGGGAAACAAAGGAGTGGGCACAAATGTTTATGGACAGGAGAGTGGAAATGGGAAATGGTTTCGCTCTTTGTTTAAGCCTGGTTTCTCCCTCCATTTCAAATGTTTGCTTTTGCCACATACAGGGGAATTTTCCAGGCCAGAGCCTCCTGAGTGGTCACGATGGGTCAGATTCCCACCCTGCTCTATTTCTAGCCCCCCTTTCGTGCCCTTTGCAAAGAAGCAGCCAGGAGGTGAGCTATAAACTTTTAAGAATAAACTGCAGGCTCTACTCCAGGAGACCTAGCCTTGAACACTCCCTAGAAGCAGGGGACCTTGTCTACAGCTTTTGTCCTTCATTACAGTAAGTTCTGACGTAAATAAAGTTTAAAAAGGCACACATTTCCCGGAAGATTAAAAAGATGTTTACTTTATTTCTTCATAATTTTAGGAGTAAAAATTTTCACAAGCCAAAGAAAAAATTTGTAACTGCATGGAATTAAGAAAAAAAGAACAAAAGGAATAGCAATAATATTGTCACCAACTCAAAGCAAGAAATACAGCATATTATTGATTCAGTAAAAAACTCCCCCTTAAGCCAACAATGTAAATACACTTGAGAGTCAAATAAATGTCAGTCATGGGAAGAAACACAACACAAAAAAAATCACTCTCCTGGGGACAGGGGGTAATTTTTTCACTACAAGATTTGGGTCACTTGAATAAATTATGAAGCTCTTCAGGGCAAATGCAAAATAGCTAGCAGAATTAAACAATGGTAAATCATTAATTTATTTTAATGAGTACCTGTTTCTTGTGAGATTACTTAACAGTAAATTTGAAAGTAGGAGACTTTTTAAAAATGTTCTTGAGAGGTATTTCCCTCTGGTAAAAGGATATGAGGTTTATGAATTTAAAATTTTTATTTGCCCTTTTCACTCTTCTACCTCACACACAGATGAGGCTTCAAAGGAGAAAAGGGATACATAAATACAAAATTATGCTCAAATATGCCCTGGTTACAGGGGTAAAGATTAGAGGATCATGTGATAGAATGATTGAATATATATGGGTCTTAATTTTTTGTCTATGTTCTCCCCCACTCTAGGCACTTTTCTGAGTCCCTATGCAGACCAATGTCAGTTGGCATTTCCCCCAAATCCCGCTCTCTCTCGTGCTCGCTCTCTCTCTCCCTCTCTCTCTCTCTCTCTCTCTCTCCCTCTCATCTCTATCTCTCTTTTCTCTCTCACACACACTCATACACCACTCATACATACACTCAGAAACATACTTTGCCCCAATCCTCCTTCAATGTGCTTATCCATATGTAAGCTTTATTTTAATTGCTATTTTTCCAGCTCTGGTGGTCCCTGAAAGCAGAGTAGTTAAAAAATTGCTTATTATCAGTAAATCCTTGCAGATTACTTTTGTCCCTCTATTTGGTTTCCAATACAATGAGAACAAGAATGTCGGGATGAAAGCAAATGAAAAAATATAAGATCTTCCATTCAGAACTAACAGTCAATTTGATCATTTTGTAGAAACCAACCTAAAACTTCAGTACAATGACCAACATGAATGATTATTTGCATCAAATTAACTGTCTAAGCATCACATAAAGAATGACTGAGAGGGCTATGAAATCAGTTAACAAGGTGGAATTCATGTAGTGAGATGAATGGATGTCTGACTCAGTACATTCCTGAGACCAGTCACTTCTAGCTGAATCTAGTCCCAAGATCAAGAGAAGGAAGAGTTCCAGTTTTCTTTTCACTGAAGGCAAATGCAGGCCTAAGCATCATGTTCAGAGCAGAATCTCTCAGGAGTTACCCTAGCTCCTCCAAATAGTATCTTAAATGCTATATAATCCAACTGGTAGAAAAGCTTTTTTAAAAAAAAATTAAAACTATCTATATTCTTTCCTTATAACTAACTTATAGCTAACTGATTTGATATTTTCCCTCATTGAGATGACTAAATTGATGAGCTTGACTAAATTATCCAAAATGGCCAATTAATTAAGTTGGCCAAACCAACTAGTTGTCTTGCCACTATTTAAATACCACTGTCAAATCAAAGAGATGCTTTGTGGAGATGTTGTTGGATTGAATCTCTCAAAGGGCAGTAGTAGGTCAAAAAATCAATACATCTACAGTTTGGTCCTCAAGCTCAGAAACTGAACTTTCTCAGGATGCTCAGACTTTTGGTTTGGCTCATATCAACCAAACTCTCACAGAACAATGTGCTACCTTGATGGTTAATTTATTATTCTACCATAGAGATATACCACTATCTAATGACCATAAGGTCACCCTGCAAGCTGAGAATTAATCAATGAGCCAGTCTAGCCAAGTCCCAAAGATGTCTCATTTTCAGCATCAGCATGTGCTTTGTCAAAACTAGCAGTTTAACTAGCAGTTTGTATATTTAGTGCTGCAACTGTGAGGTTTGGGTGAGCCTGCTTCTGTGATTAATAATGGTGTAATTTCCCAGAAACAAAAAGAGCCAGGCACAGTGGCACAGGCCTATAATCCCAGCACTCAAGAGGCTGGGGCAAGAGAATCACAGTTCAAGGCCAGCCTGGGTGACATAGTAAGACCCTGAGTCACCCTCGCCATCTCCTTCCCAGCATCAAGAAGTAAGGGAAATCTGACTTGATGGCCATGCACTGACACCAAGAAATCTGGTAACTGGGATCATATTTCACTTCAGCTCTGGAAAATTTCATATCAGACATCTTCATTCTAGGAGCCAGAATGATGAGCACTCCAAGCCCTTCTGTCCACCAGTTTTACCTCCCTGAATCCTGTTTTCCTGGTAACCATCCCATTCTGTTCATACTTTATTTTAGAGGTTATAATTACTGATTAGTCAAGTCCCTGCTCTAAGTAGCCTAGAAATTCCAGCTCTGCTTTGATTAACTACACAAATTCTCAGAGTTAGAGACTGGAGAGAATCCCTCATCAAAGAAAGGAAATGTGGCAAAATAAATCTCTTTCCAAAACTGGCCATCAATTCAAAGGAAATATTCAGAGCACATGGTTATTTGGTTATAAGGAGGCCATTTACCTCCATTTGTCCTTTAGGTTCCTAAAAATACAGGAAACCAATAAGTAGTTATACAGCTTGGGATATCTTTTGTTGAGGGGCACAAAACAATTCAGAATTGAAAGATAGAGCAAAATGCCATGAGGTGTTTCCTTGGAGTCTTCACTCCAAGGAAATGTGAACAAGAGGCATATCACTGGGAATTCTGAGATCACTTGAGCTCTTACATATTTATCCTATAGGTGTTTAGATTCATAGTTTTCAACAAATATTTGCAAAATCTATAAGTGAAATCAAAATTTATACTATAAATAATTTTCCATGTGTCCACAAATAAAATAGCTCGTATTTGGATAGCTAGAAGTCAGTAGTATTCCTTACAATTATCTGATTACATAGTTTGTGTTAATATTTCTATTTTATATTGGTCACACAATTGAAATTATTCTTTTTTGTTTAAATTGAGATATAAATCACATGTAACAAAATTTACCCTTTTAAAATGCACGGTTTAATAGATTTTAGTGTATTCATAAAGTTGTGCAACTATCACCACTCTATAATTCCAAAACATTTTCATCACCTCTAAAAGAAACTTGACACTTGTTCTCAGTCACTCTTCATTCCCCTCTCTTTCCAAACTCTATTCTCCTTTGGTTTTATGCTTGAGTCATAGCCTAGAAATTCCAAATGATATTGTCTAGAGAAAAAGATAACAAATCAATACAAATGAACTTAAAGAACAGTGTGGCATTACTATTTTCATTACAGTTTAATTTCATTGGTATGAGTCTGTGCCCCTACAGACTACATCAAACCAAACACTCACTCAGTGAATATTTAGCACTGTTAGCATAAGTCTTTGGGCTGGGATTTAGCTCAGTTGGTAGAGCGCTGCACTGCAGTCTCTGAGGTCCTGAGTTCAGTTCCCAGCACCGCAAAAATGGGAGAAGGGCCTGGCAATCCACTCCCAAGGCAATCCCGAAATAGTCAGCCATTGAAAACCCTATGAGGGTCGCTATGAGTCGGATACCGACTCGACGGCACCTAACAACAACAACAACAAAGCATAAGTCTACTTCCCCCTAACTGTATACATTCCTGTTGAGTTATTTGTACTAAACTCCCACACAGAAGGTTTCTTTGGAATTAATGCAAAAAATAAATGTCATGTAAATACCCTTTGGAGTTGATTGCATCTGAAGGTTCCTGAACTTTTTGTGAAGAGAAGTCATTTTTCATTTCCATAGACATGAAGTCCCCCAGAGGGTTGTTAGGGAGGTGCTCATGTTAAAGAAAGTGGGTAGAGTACAGAAGGTATTAAGCAGTGTGCTGGGCACTTAACACATTTCACTTGACACAATTTGCAAAAATCCTAAAGGATGCTTATCATCTGTCTTATAAATGAGGACAAGTGAGAACATTGAAGCACAAAGAAGTTAAATAACTTGCCCAAGATCAAACAGGTAGTTAATTATAAGAACTGAGGCTCAAGCCCTCAGGAAATATGAGGCACAAGGAATTAATTGTGTTGATAAAAGAGCTATACCTACACATTCTGGCACTCTCTGGGTAAAAGTCAATCAGAAAAATATTTTAAAAGATCGGCAGAAGATCTCAGCAAATGAAAGTAATTTGCAAATATATATACTTAGAGGAAATTTCATGAGTAAAATGCTGTTGGAAAAGAAACACTTTTCTTTATTGACTCTTAACACAAAGGTAAAAGCCCACAGCTAAGTCGAAGTCAATAAGGTAAAACAAACTTGAATTGCAGCAGCTTAAATATTTGTTTACATAATTTAATTGACTGTACAAATCCATTTGCAGTACTGGGACAGTCATTTAAAGAAATCTAAAACTGTATAAATGCATAAAATATGAGAATGATGCATATATAACTTGACCTATACTTTCAAAATAAGTATATTTTTAGAAGATTTTGGATTTCTAAAAATTTTATTTTCCCTTGAATTTTTTTCAGTGCCTAGGATTAAATCTAGGGCCTTTCACTCTTCCACTGAGGTACACCCCCCAGCCTTCCCTTGAAATTTTGTCAAATACCCTGAGAATTTCCAGATGCTTCTATATAAAAGTAAATAGTAGTTTCAATGGGAAATGTGAACTCTTAGGAATCCAGCTAGCCAACTTAATAATGCATTCCCACTGTACAAGACAACAAACTGGAGGCAGAAAGAACAGCACAGTAGAC
The DNA here is from genome assembly GCA_007922755.1 of Pedetes capensis. NCBI lineage: Eukaryota > Metazoa > Chordata > Mammalia > Rodentia > Pedetidae > Pedetes > Pedetes capensis. The sequence goes on along the minus strand of VMDO01020158.1, from coordinate 11,153 downwards.
AAATGAGTAAAATTCAAGTTCATTGCTTCCCTTGTTAAAAAGTAAATCTTTCAGAATATCTAAATGATATGAGCCAGTAAGCTAATTGTGCTTCTTGTGAGTTTGTTTGCAGGTTCTAGCGTAGGAGATAGAGGGGAGAATGGTCCTTCTCTCTCTTAGCAGCACACTGTGTTCAAAACGGCACAGGGAGAATGAAGAAATGAAAGGGATTATCCCCATCACCAGCCGATTGAGCCAAATATGGTCATGACTGGAAAAGGCGTTTTCAACATTTTGTAATGCTTGCCCTGGGGATGCACATATAGGATGTTGTTGAATTATCCACATCATCTTTTCAAGCTGAGCTTTATTGAAGTATTTATTCTTCCAACAATCATATTCTCAAGGCTTACCATGCACTAAGTGCTGGGATTATAGAGATGAATAAAACTTGCCTTCTGATCTCCAGGAGGTTACAGTCTTACTTCAGAGAAAAAAATCTTTTCATATAATTTATTTCTCTTTTTGGCCTTGTGAATACGACAGACCTTAGGAGAGTTCTTGGGATAAGAAGATAAGTAAGGAAACAAAACTGAGATTCGCCACTCCTCTGGAGCATTTTCTGCCAGGAGAGGAGAGTGAAAATAGAATATTTCAGAATATTCACAAACTCAGACTAGACTGGTGGCTATTGAGAGACCTGAACTGGTAAAATATTGCCACTTTGTCACTAGCAGAGTCCTGTCTTTTTCTCTCTCTCTCTACTCCATTCTTGTTGCCCTTCCTCTTCATTTCTCTTTATATTTTCTTTCAGCAATTCATCTTTGCATTTGTCCTTGTTACTGTTTTTGTAACTTGTGTGGGACAGAAATAACAAGTGTATTTTCCACATGTGACATACTCAAAGTGATAGGCATGCCATAGTTATCATTGGTCTCAAGGACCAGACAGTTCAAATGATTAGGTAAACAGCATGCAGATCACGTGGACAGATCAAGGTAATAATGTAGCTGGATATCACAAAGGCTGACTTAGAAAGAAAAGGGCAGTAGCACTATGGGTTTATAAGAACTTAGAGAATATTACTACCCAAATTGACTTAGGGTGCCACCAAATTTATTTTAAAATATTTTGAATGAATCAAACTATTTTCACTCACATTTAATCATAAGCCATAGTGATTAAAAACATAAGTCCTAGCCAGTAATCCCAGGTACTCAGGAGGCTGAGGCAGGAGGATCACAGGTTTAAGGCCAGAGGCATCCTGCATAACTTAGAGAGACCTTGTTTAAAAATTAAAAACAAATAAGGGTTTGGAGGTGTGGTTCAGTGGTAGAGCACTTTCCTAGTACAAGGCACTGGGTTCAACCTCTAGTACTACAAATAAATACATAAAATAATCCCTTGACATAAAAGCAGACACATAGAGAAGTTGAATATTATAGACAGCTTAGAAATAAAATCACCCATTTACAGCTAACTGATTTTTAACAAAGGTGCTAAGAACACACATTGGAGAAAGGACAGACTGTTCAAAATGATGTTGGGAAAATTAGATACCCACATGCAGAAGAAAGAATCTGACCCCCTTATCTCTCAACAAAGATCAACTGAAAATGGATTAAAGACATAAGCATATACCTAAAGTTATAAAACCACTATTTAAAAAACACATAAGGGAAATGCTTCCAGACAATGAAACGGGTAAAAAAAAAATTTTGGAAAAGACCACAAAAGCACAGGAAACAAAAGCAAAAATAGACAAATGGGATTACAAAAGACTAAAGCCTCTACACAACAAAGGAAGCAATAGAATGAAGGGACAATTTATAGAGTGGGTAAAAGTATTTCCAAACTGTATACCTGACAAGGGGCTAATACCTAGAATATATAAGGAACTCCAAAAACTCAATAGCAAAATAAAACTTATAATCCAATTAGAAAATGGACAGTAGGCCTAAATTGGAATTACTCAAAGAAGACATACAAATGACAAAGAGAAATATGAAAAACACTCAACATCACTAATATAAGGAAAATGCAAATTAAAGTCACAATGAGATATCACTCACTCCAATAAGAATAGCCATTATCAAAAAGAAAACAGATAACAAGTACTGGTGGAGATGTGGATAAAAGGCAACCCTTTCCCACTGTTGGTGAGAACACATATTTATATATTCATTATGGAAAACAGCATGATGTTTCTTTAAAAAAGAAAAATAGAACTATATATGATCCAGCAATCTCACTACTGGGTATATATCCAAAAGTAATAAATTCACTGTATCAAAGAGACATCTGTGTCTGCACTGCTATGGTCATTACAGCATTACTCAAAAGGCCCAAGGTGTAGTGTTCGCCAATTAATGAATGGATAAAGAAAATGTGGTACATGTAAACCATAGAATATTATTCAACCATAAACAGGCATTTGCAACAACATGGTTGGAACTGGAGGTCATTATGTTAAGTGAAATAAGTCACAGAAGGATGAGTACCACGTGATCTCACTCAGGTTAGAATCTAAAAAAAGTTGATCTCATAGAAGTTGAGAGTAGGTGAGTACTAGAAGTCTAAGAGAGTTGGGGTTTGGGTGGGGGTAAGATTAATCAATGGATAGTAAGGAACAGTTAGATAGGAGTAAGAAATTCTGCTATGCTATTGCACAGTAGAGTGAATATTGTTGTTATTTGGGGTTGTTGTGTTGGGTCAGACTCATAGTGACACTATGTACAACAGAAAGAAACACTCTCCGACACTGTGCCAGGCACACAATCTTTTTTTTTTGTTAAAATCCATTGTTGCAGCCACTGTGTTAATCCATGTAGTTGAGAGTCTTACTTTTGTTCATTTACCAGCCACTCTCCCAAACATCATGTCCTTCACTAGAGATTGGTGTCTCCTGAAAATATGTCCAAAATGCATAAGACACAGTCTAACCATCCTTGCTTCCAAAGAGCACTAAGGTTGCACTTCTAGGATGGATCTGTTGGTTATTTTGGCAGTCCATGTTATAGTCAGTATTTGTCTCCAGTGCCATAATTCAAAAGCGGTAATTCTTAAAGAGGTCTTTTGAAACAGCTTTCCCAAAAACAATGCATCTTTTTCTTTCATGACTGGTGCTTCCATGGGTGTTCATTGCAGAACCAACTAAAGCAAAATCTTGGACAACCTCAATCTTTTCTGCACTTATCATGAAGTTGCTTACTGACCCAGTTATAAGGACTTTTGTTTTCTTGATGTTGAGGTACAATCCATACTTAAGGTTGTGTTCTTTGGTCTTCATCAGTAAATGTTTCAAATCTTCTTCAGTTTCGGCAAATAGAGTTGTGTCAGCTGCATAATGCAGGTTGTTAATGAGTCTTCCTTCAACCCTGATGTCACATTCTTCTTCATAAAATACAGCTTCTTCCCCAATATAGAGATTGAAGAGGTACAGTGAAAGGATACAGTTCTGACACACACTTTCTTAACTTTAAACCAGTCAGTGTTTCCTTGTTCTGTTCAAACAACTGCCTCATAGTCCATGTAAAGATTCCTCAAGAGTACAATTAGGTATTCCTATTTTTCACAATATTTTCCATAATTTGTTGTTATCCACATGGTCAAATGCCTTTGCATAGTTGATAAAACATAGACAGACATCTTTCTGGTATTCTCTGCTTTCAGCTAATACCCATCTGACATTAGCAATGATGTCTAGGGTTCCACACACTTTTCTGAAGCAAGCTTGATTTTCTGGTGGTATCCTGTTAATGTACTGCTGCAGTTGCTTTTGAAAGATCTTTAGCAAAATTTTACCTGTGTAAGATACTAATGATATTTGATAGTTTCCACATTCAGTTGTATCTCCTTTCTTGGGAATAGGCACAAATACTGATCTCTTCCAGTCAGTGGTCCAGGTAGCTGTTTTCCAAATCTCTTGGCATTTATGTGAGCACCTCCAGTACTGCATCTGTTTGTTGAAACAATGGTATTCCATCAATTCCTGTAGCCTTGTATTTCACCAATTCCTTCAAGGTTGCTTCCACTTTTTCCTTCAGGACCATTGGTTCCTGATCATATGCCTCTTGAAATGTCTGGTCATCCACCAATTCTTTTAGATATAATGACTATGTTATCCTTCCATATTCTTTTGATATTTCCTGCTTTTGATATTTCATTGAATATTTTCCCTATAGAATCCTTCACTAGTTAGTCCTTGGCAACAGAAACAATGCTGAAGATCACATGATAGAATTCTGTCAGACCAATGAATTTTACATTGCAAATACATTTTTTCACCAACATAAATGGTGATGATACACATGGAATTCATCAGATAGAACATAAAGGAACCAAATTGACTACATTTGTGGAAAGAGATAAAGGAAAGCCTCAATATCAAAAGTCAGAAGAAGACCAGGTGCTGCTGCTCATCAACTGCTCATATGCAGTTTCAAACTGAAACTAATGAATACCAGAACAAGTCTATGAGAGCCATGTTATGGCCTTAAGTATATCCCACCTTAGCTCATAGACCAGGGCTAGGGTTTAGCTCAGTTTGTAGAGTGCTGCTCTGTACTCTCTAAGGCCTTGCATTCAATCCTCAGCCCCACAAAAATAGGAGAAGGATGTGGCAGTCCACTCCAGTAGCAATCCCAAAACAAGCAGCCATTGAATACACTATGAATAGCAGAGAAGCACTGACTTAGTGCCTGGAGTGGCACAGTGTCAGAGAGTATTTCATTCTGTTATACATAGGGTTGTTATGAGTCAAACTAGACTCAACAGAACCAAACAACAATAATAACTAGTTCATAGACCATTGCAAGAAAAGATTTGATGCATTAGACACTAATGATCAAAGATCAGATGAGTTATGGCATGACATAAAGAAACATCATTCACGAAGAAAGCAAAAGTTTATTTAAAAGACAAGAAAAAAGACAAAAGATCAAATTATATGTCAAAAGAAACTCTGAAACTCACCCTTGAATGTTTAGCAGCTAAAGTAAAAGAAAGACATGAGGAAGGTAAAGAACTAAAGAGAAGACTTCAAAGGGCAGCTCAAGAAGACAAACTCTAATATTAAAATGACAAGTGCAAAGAACTGGAGATAGAAAACCAAAAGGAAAGAACACATTCTGTATTTCTCAAGCTTAAATAATTGAAGAAAAAAGGGATAACTGTAGACAAGAGTAATTTACTATACATTTCAAAAAGCTAGAAGAAAGCATTGTGAACATTTTTTATTGGGCATTTTTAATGTACACCCTAATGTGATTCATTCTGACATGCTTTTCATTGTGACATTTCCATATATGCATTTTGTTGTACATTACACAGATAAGTTCCCCCTTACCCTCTTGTGCACTTCCTCCTCCCAGTCCCACCCACCCGAGACTTCTCTTCCATTTGCTTGTCTTTTATGGTAAAGATTTTCTATATATCCTTGGGTTTCAATTATGTTTAAGATAGAAACTTTTTCTGTAGTGAACTTTCTTTTTACATTGTCGTACTATTACATGAATTTTCTAGTCCATCTATATTAATACCATTCTTTGGTATTATTGGTGTTATTGTAATTATTTCCGGGACTATTAAAGTTGGACTGTTCACTCTGAGATCACCCCCACCCCATTTGTCCTTGGTCCTCCTCTCCCCCCTCTCCTTTCCCAGGATTTCCTCCTTTTGCTAGATCTCTCCCTCCTTCTTTTGCATTCCCCAAATTGTCCTTTCTCCCCTAGGTTGAATTTAGCTTTTTTTTTTATTATGTTCCGACCTCTGCATAGGATTTTTTCCTTCTTATAATTTTGACTCAGCTCCCACATATGAGTGAGAACATGTGGTATTTCTCTTTCTGAGCTTGTGTTCATGCACTTAAAATAATTTTCTCTAATTCCATCCATTTTGCTGCAAATGACATTATTTCTTTTTTTTTTTTTTTGATTACTGAGTAATATTCCATTGTGTATATGTACCATAGTTTTTTATCCGTCCTTCTGTTGATGGGTACTTTGGTTGATTCAATATCCTTGTTATTGTGAAAAGTGCAGCATTGAACATGGAGATGCAGGTGTCTTGGTGGTATGATGACACATCTCCCTTTGGGTAAATACCCAATAGTGTTATAGCTGGGTCATACGGTAGATCTATTTTTAGTTTTTTAAGATACCCCCATATTGATTTCCAAAGTGGTTGGACCAATTTACAGCTCTACCAGCAGTGTAAGAGTGTTCCCTTTTCTCTGCAACCTCTCCAGCATTTGTTGTTATTTGTTTTATTGATCTTGGCCATTCTTACTGTGTAAGGTGGAATCTCAAAGTTGTTTTAATTTGCATTTCCCTAATGGCTAGGGATATTGAGTATTTTTTCATGTGTTTCATGGCTTTATGGACCTCTTCATTTTAGAACTGTCTATTGAGTTCCTTTGCCCATTTGTGTATTGGGTTGTTTGTTTTGGGGGGAGATTTTTTCTTGAGTTCTTTAAAAATTCTAGTAATTAGATCTTTATCTGATGTATAAAATGTGAAGATTTTTTGCCATTCCATGGGGATTTCCTTGACTCTGTTAATTGTTTCTTTTGCTGTGCAGAAGCTTTTTAATTTCATGTAATCCCATTTATCTATTCTGGTTGCGATTTCTTGAGCCATTGAAGTCCTATTAAGGAAATACTTTCCTATGCCTATATGTTGGGGCGTATTACCTATCCGGTCTTCTGTTAGTTTTAAACTTTCTGGTTTTATGTTGAGGTCTTTTATCAATTTTGAGTTAAGTGTCATGCATATTGAGAGATGCGGGTCAGTTTTCATTTTTCTGCAAGGGGATAACCATGTTTCCTGCCACCATTTATTGAAAAGGCTATCCTTTTTCCAATTTACTTGCTTTGCTCCTTTGTCAAAAATTAGGTGGCTATAGGTGTGTTGAGGTATTTCTGGATCTTTTATTATGTTCCACATGTCTTCAGGCCTATTTTTGTGCCAGCACCAAGCTGTTTTTGCCACCACTGCCCTATAGTACAGCTTAAAGTCAGGGATTGTGATTCGACCTGCACTAGTTTTGCAGCTTATGAGTTTTCTAGCTGTACATGGTCTTTTGAGATTCTACATGAATTTTTATATCATTTTTTCTATTTCTGTAAAGTCAGTCAATGGAATTTTAATGGGGATTACACCTTAAGATACTAGAAATTCAATAACAAATCAATCCTAAAAGGAGCATCCAAAAAGAAATTACAAAAATAAAGGGAGAAATATCTCAATTAGAATCTAAAAAGATAATTCAAAAAATTAATAAGAATAAGAGCTGGCTCTTTGAAAAGATTAAAAAAATAGGCACTCCTCTGGCCAATCTAATCAAAAAGAAAAAGGAAAAAACTAACATAGTAAGGATTAGGAAAGAACATGGGTCCATAACCACTGACTACAAGGGAATACAAAAAACCATCAGGGATTACTATGAGAGACTGTATTCCCAAAAATATAAAAATACAGAAGAAATGGATAAATTTATTAACACATATGACTTACTAAAGCTAATCCCAGAAGACATAAGTGACCTAAACAAGCCCATTACATACACTGAAATAAAAAAGGTAATAAAAAGTCTCCCAACAAAGAAGAGCCCAGGTCCTGATGGGTTCACAGCAGAATTTTACCAAACTTTCAAGGAAGATGTAATACCTATCTTCCTCAAATTATTCCAAAAAGTAGAAAAGGAGGGAACACTCTGAAATTCATTCTACAAAGCTACCAACACCCTGATACCTAAACCAGGAAAAGATTCATCTAAGATAGAGAATTGTAGACCCATCTCCCTTATGAATATAGATGTGAAAATCCTTAACAAAACCCTGGCAAACCAAATCCAGCAACATATTAAAAAGATTATTCACCATGACCAAGTGGGATTCATTCCACAGATGCAAGGCTGGTTCAACATACAGAAATCAGTTAATGTAATCCAACATATCAAGAAACTGACAAACAAAATCACATGATCATCTCAATTGATGCTGAAAAGGCCTTCAACAAAGTGCAATACCTTTTCATGATAAAAACCCTGGAGAAGATATGTATAACAGGCAAATACCTTAACATCATAAAAGTCATCTATGACAGACCTACAGCCAACATTACATTAAACGGAGAAAAACTGAAACCATTTCCTCTTAGATCTGGAACAAGGCAAGGATGTCCACTCTCTCCTATTCTATTTAACATAGTAATTGAAGTCCTAGCCAGGGCACTCAGACAAGAGAAAGAAATCAAAGGGATACAGACTGGCAATGAGAAGGTCAAACTATCCTTATTTGCAAATGACATGATTCTATACCTAAAACACCCCAAAACCTCATCCAGGAAACATTTAGATGTAATTAACTCCTTCAGCAAAGTGGCAGGATGCAAAATCAACACACAAAAATCAATAGCTTTTCTTTACACCAACTGTAACCAGGAAGAGAAGAAAATTACAGAAACAATACCTTTCAAGATAGCCCACCAGAAAATTAAGTACCTTGGAATCAGTCTAACCAAAACCCTTCAGATCTCTACAAGGAAAATTTCAAAACATTAAAGAAAGAAATCACAGAGGATACTAAAAAATGGAAAGACCTTCCCTGCTCCTGGATAGGGAGAATCAATATAGTAAAAATGGCTATCTTACCAAAAGCAATTTATAGATTTAATGCATTGTGAATTTTTTCAACATAAAGAAGTGATAAATGTTTAAGCCAGGCATGGTGGTGCACACCTGTAATCTCAGCGGCTTGGGAGGTAGAGGCAGGTGGATCACAAGTTCCAGACCAGAGGCAGTCTGCGTAACATAGCAAGACCCTGTCTCAAAAAAAAATAATAAATAAAAGTAAAAAAATGGGCTGGGGTGCAGCTCAGTGGTCCAGCACTTGGAAAGCATGCAAGCATGAGGGCCTGCATTCAACCCCCCCTGTACCAGAAAAGAAGAAAGAAGATGAGGAAGAAGAAGAAGAAGAAGAAGAAGAAGAAGAAGAAGAAGAAGACGACGACGACGACGACGACGAAAACGATGATGACTAGGATGGAGAGGAGGAGGAGGAGGAGAAGGAGGAGGAGAAGGAAGGGATAAATGGTTGAGAAGATAGATATGGTTAGAATAATTTAAACATTAACATGTTACCTCACTAATATGTATAATTTACATGTTTTTATGTGCCAGTTCAAAATGAATTAAGAAAAACATACAAGCCCTGGAGAAAAACGTACCTAGGTTTGGTCCCTGTTCTCCCATTTGCTAGTCTATGTGACCTTAGATAAGTTACTTCATATCTCAAAGTTCTGGTTTCCTTGTTAGGGTTATTATAAATATTATGTGATATAATGCATGTAAAGCATTTAATGTAAAAACTAGAATATAGTATTGTTGTTGTTAGGTGCTATTGAATTGTGTCTGACTCATAGAGACCCTCAGGGTTTTCAAAGGCTGATTGATTGGGGATTGCCTCTTAAGTGGATTGCCACATCCTTCTTGTGCTTTGCAATGCTGGGGATGGAACCCAGGGCCTCAGAGAGCATAGTGTGGCACTCTACAAACTGAAAAACACTCTAGCCCAGAATATAATATAATCTATTACTATTTGTCATTTTGATTAAATCATCATTATTATAAACAACAAGACAAATGTCAGTCGTGTACTATATTATTCCATCATCACTCTATACCAAAAGAAGATATATGGAAGCATAAATAAAATATTTTCTGGGAATCAAGTGGTTCATGCTCACTTTAGCAAATTTAAAATAAGAAGAATAACAAAACCTCTTCAGAAATAGTTGTGATTATTATGTAAAAAATACACGTATATAGAGTGCATAGAGTAAGCACTAAGTAAGTTGTAGGATTTATGCACATTATTGCTATTGTTGCTATTGTATTTCTTATATTGGTGATGTTTTATATTAATAATAATAACCATTACTTTTATACATAATCATTATTATTAAAAATTACCTAAAAGTGACTAACCTATTGTTCTGATCAAGTTGTTTGGCTTCTAAACAAAAACTGAATTAAAATGTGGCCTAGTAAAGACAAATGAAGAATGTAGAATCAAAGGTACAAACTAGGTAGACAATATATAAATAAATAAATATTTAATCACATCAGTCCTCTGTTCATAAGCACCTAGTGGCTACTCTTCTCCCAACGTAGCTTACAAGGCCCTACATTATATGATCTATAGATACCCCTTTTCCACCACCATTCTTCTGCCAATCCCCTCCCCAACATCACCACTGTTACTACTAAGGCCTCATTTACTACCCCTCTCTTCCAGAATACACTTTAGTCACACTGGAATCCTTGGTATGTCTCCTATTCACCAACCACAATCTGCCCTCAAGACTTCTGAAAATGCTGTCCCTACTATATAGAATACTCTATCCCCAAATAGCCACATGACCTATTCCCTTGCTTCCTTTAGATCTCTGATCAAATGTCATCTTATTAAAGAGAATTATCCACCCGTCTCTAATTAAAATACTACCAATATTCTACTCTATCTTTCACTGTATCTCTTAACCCCACTTAATATGGTATATACTCACATACACATATATGTTTAACCATGTTTTGTTTATTGACTTTCCCCTCATACAAGAAAATAATCTCTCCTAACAAGAATTTTGCCGTTTTGGTCCACTGACGTATCCTTATGTCCTAGAGCTAAATCAGACACAAAATAGGAGCTCAATAAAAAGTTTTGAACAAATGACTGTCACTTTAACTATTTTTTCTTTAAATTGTTGCTGTTGTTAGGTGCTGTCAAGTCGGTATCTGACTCATAGCGACCCTCTGTACAACAGGGGAAACACTATTGTCAGTGTTTCTCTGCTGTTCATAGGGTTTTCAATGGCAGATTGATTTTTGGGAGGGGGTTGCCAGGTCCTTCTCCCAAGCCTACAGCACCTGGTGTTCCCATGCGGTCTCCCATCCAGGTACTAACCATGCCCGACCCTGCTTAGCTTCTGAGATCTGCCGGGATCTGATGCCACAGGGCTACGGCTGCAGGCTTCTTTAAATTAGAAGTACTTTTTATTAACTTGAAACAAAGGACCAAATGGAAAATTCTAATTAACAGTTACACCTAGGTTATTGAAGACTTCTTCCATTCCAAAATTTATAGCAAACATGGATTTTTCAAATTAGCGTGG
>VMDO01020157.1:0-38136 GCA_007922755.1 Pedetes capensis | reverse complement strand
ATGTCCTCTCTCTCCTATTCTATTCAACATAGTAATTGAAGTTCTGGCCAGGGCAATCAGACAAGAGAAAGAAATCAAAGGGATACAGATTGGCAAGGAAGAGGTCAAATTATCATTATTTGCAGATGATATGATTTTATACTTGAAAGACCCCAAAACCTCAATCAAAAAACTTCTGGATCTAATTAACTCCTTCAGCGAAGTTGCAGGCTACAAAATTATCATACAAAAATCAATAGCCTTTCTTTATACCAATTCCAAACAAGAAGAGAAGGAAATTTCAGGAAAGATACCATTCAGGATAACCTACTAGAAGATTAAATACCTTGGAATCAATCTAACCAAAGACCCTTCAAAACTCTACAAGGAAAATTTCAAAATATTAAAGAAAGAAATAGCAGAGGACACTAAAAAATGGAAAGACCTCCCCTGCTCCTGGATAGGGAGAATTAATATTGTAAAAATGGCTATCCTACCAAAAGCAATCTATAGTTTTAATGCAATACCCATTAAAATTCCACTGACTGACTTTACAGAAATAGAAAAAAATGATTGAAAAATTCATATGGAACCACAAAAGACCACATATAGCCAAAACACTTTTAAGCTGCAAATCTAATGCAGGGGGAATCACAATCCCTGACTTCAAACTTTACTACAAGACAGTGGTTGCAAAAACAGCTTGGTACTGGCACAAAAATAGGCCGGAAGACATCTGGAACAGAATAGAAGACCCAGATATACCTCAACACACCTATAGCCACCTTATTTTCGACAAAGGAGCACAGCAAGTAAACTGGAAAAAGGACAGCCTCTTCAACATGCTGGGAAACATGGTCATCCACATGCAAAAAAATGAAAGTGGATCCGCATTTCTCAATATACACGAGAGTTAACTCAAAATGGATAAAAGACCTCAACATAAAACCTTCCCCAAATTCTTAAGAATGAAGGATACTATGTTAGGGTAGATAACCTCTCACCTACCCCATGCTGCACCCAGCGGCTTAGATCTCTAGGGTCCTGACTGGAAGCAAAAGTCTGCTTAAAAAATAATTTTTCGCTAACCTGAACAAGCCTCTATGCCATGCTAAATCTAATTCCTCCAAATATTTTCAAGTGTCGACTCATATTTTAAACCAAGCAGCTGACAAATATTTTACCTGTAGGGTAGCTTAATCAGATTTTACCCTAGTCAGAATCCTAGCCAAAGAAATAAACTTCCTTCATGAGCACAGATTTCCATATCCATCAAAAAATGTGCCTCGGAGCCAACGTAATTTTTTTAAAAAAGGATTTACTAAATGATCACCCAGGAAATGTGCATGTTCATCTATAAGACAAGGCCAGGGGTGAGGAAGGGAGGCACTTTCTTGTGTTTCAGTAAGTAATTTTCCTTGTTATAATAAAAAATCACATCACTTGTTGGAAATCGGTTTGGTGCCCAAATGCTCAAGGCAAGTGTTTGCAACTCGTGATTATTTATTCCCCAGATCTTTTTAGATGTGCTATGTATGAATCAGCCCAGCCAGCATTTAAGGCTTGAAAAATGTTCTTAGGATTCGTTGGTATCAAAGCATCCATTAATTAACTGAGAAGATGAGACAGTGGTTTACTGGAAGTCAGAATCTGCATGTTCTTTGTTCTAAAGGGGAGAAAAAGAGCCTTCTGCAGAAAGGAAAGCCACTTTAAAAATACTCTCTTAATATCCTGTGGAAAGATATGCACCTTTTTTTAATCATAAAGAGCTCTTTCAATAATCTTTCTGGGGTAACAGCCACATTACACTGGAAAATATTCTTGTGTTCCTGGCAACCATACACTGATTACTGCCTATACATTTTTAATAGTTTAATCTGTCATATTCTGGGAAAGGAATGATTCTGATTCCAAACAAAACTGAAATGCATGACCAAACACATTATGAAATGTGTGGTTTCATTAAATCCTGTTGTTAATTCAGGGAGAAGAAAATTATTTAGTTCAAAAGAGGAGCAGGAGTGCTGAAGTATTAGCACGTTTCTGAGAATGCATACACCTTACCATTTGTAGTCAAATCTCACTGTCATATTATGTTGCATGTTGGTGATCGAGAAGAAATTCAGGTCACAATCTGAAAGCAGTGTGTTATTATCATAGGCTATAGCTTTGTTAGCACTCCCAGGGTACCTATAACAGAAACCTGCTCAAGTCAACTTAAGCATAAAAAGGAAAGTTTGTGATAAAGATATGAGTGTCTCATGGAACTTGGTTGCACAAATGTGGCTAGAATGGAGCTACAAAGTGGACAGAACTATTGTTTTGCATCTTTAATTTTTGTTTAGGTCATTTTGGCTTATTCCTTGTGCTATTAATGAGTTCTCTCAGTCAGTACCTGCTGTAGTCCTGATACTTCCTGAGTTAGCAGGTTATGGGTTGTTGCTCACTCACAGTCCTTTGGGCCTAATGCCAATGACCCTGGTCTGTACTGGGTCAGGTAGTCCATACCTGGTGGAGTTGACTATGGCTATGGAGTAGTGAAAAAACATGATGGACATGAGCTTATACCTGTGATCCTCTGTATGGCTGTTTCCAGAGAAGAAGCAGGGACTCCCTAAAACATCCCCTCTCTCAAACACTAACATCTTTTTTATTCTAAGTTCTATAAAAGTCAGATCCACATGAGTCAGTAACAGTCTCCACTGATGGTCCTATAAGAACTTCCATGTTGGTTTCTAAAGCAAGTCTAAATGACACAGGTGAGTTAAAGTCTATTGGGAGACATTGCTTCCTCCATTCTAACACTTCATAAGCTTCAAATTTGCCTCCCTGAACAGAAGAGAAACGTGTCTGTCATTTAAAGATGGGCTCATTATCAAAAGGTAACCAGGGGTGTCCTCCTAAAATTCACATTCCTAACACGCCCGTAAAAACTGCAGAAATGCTAGATATTATTTATGAACAAGTCAAAATAGCAGTATGTCCTCGGAAGAGATGCTTGGGTTATTTATTTATTAATTTATCCCTCTCCATTGGACAACTTACCATCTGGATGCTGTCCACATTTTAAAAACACATAAATTAAAATCCATGGCAAATTGAGTACACCATAGGTGACCTTCAGACCTCCTCTTATCCCAGCTAACCATTTTACATTTTGATTGTGATGAAATGAGATAGGAAAAAGGGAAAATATGCACAAACACTGATACACCAGCTCCTCTTTATTCAATGAGATGAAGTCTTCTTTTATAAGACCTTGCATTTACATTAACTTTATATTAAAAGTGATAGTAAAATATGAATTATGAATGCAATGCAAGAGTAACGTTCCTAAAATAACACAGTGCATTTCATACTGCCTGGCCACCTTCCACCTGTCATGAGGCATTGTCCAATCCGATTTTCCAACTTGCATTTTCTGGCTCCAGTTGAATGACTTCATAAATTGCTTTCATGATTATCCTTACATTCTGTTAAAGGATATTGGCTTGATGAATAAATTCATTGTTTACAATTTGCTACTATCATTTGTGTTCCCTGAGTTACTCAAGTCTTAAATTGCATGAGGCTTTTAGTGAAATCACATATATCCAAACATAGGTTTAAGTTTATGCAGATGTATCCTACATAAGGCAATTCCTAAATGGTAGAAAATTTTTCTGTGATTTATATCATGTTACTTTCTGGATTTTTTTGAACGGAAGTTGTAATAACATGTTTCCTAAACAAAAGTATAGTTTCTTTCAGGGGAAAAAAACCCTGCTGTTATTGTTATTTATCTGATATCCTAAGGTTATTCTGTCAAATTTCTTGAAAATGAGTTGCTTCTAAAAAGATAGTCTAATTGAAATATTCCTTTAAGTAGTTTTTAATCATAGAGGGGGATAAAATATATATAATACTAATTAGTATTTTTAGTAGATGAAACATTTCTATAAATTAAAACTTTCAGCCTTGGAATTTATTGTAGAATTGTGGTTAAATGGGTATTAGTCAGCCTGAGCATGTTTCATAATTACGGGTAAAAGGAATCAGGCTTTTACTGGAAATGCCACCATTGATCAATCAGTTGACCAGCAAGGGAGAATTGAGGGGATAAGGGTCTTGGAGTAGTAGGGGACTCATAAATCATAACATCCTGTTTGGGGGGTGAGATGTATTCATGAACAGTTACTGAGTAGCAAACAGTGTGGAATGAATGTTGAGTAGACAAATTTGAGGGTATGATGTGAATCCCTAAAATGGGATTAATTATACAAAGCAGACGGGACAAGAGAAGGAATTGTCCCTATTTTATTTGCATTGAAGGCTGATTTGTTTCTGGAATGGACAGAAATTTAGACTTTCCCCAGCTCCCAGTGTAACCATCAACGGCTAAGTATCAAGCACTACCTACCAGTCTGTGTACCAGGTGAATGAGGTACAAGTGGTCCCCTACTTGCAATTACAGTACATAGGTGACTTACAGGTTACACTGGAAGATAATCAGATGGGTATCATGCCTAGCCTGGAAGCTTGGGGAATACTTCTTCAGAGGAGCTGTGTATTACCTGAAAGTTAAAGAATGTATAGGAGTTGGATAGAAGAGTCTGGGGGAAAGTGTGTTCCAGGAAACACCATGTCAAAGCCCAGAGTTTAGAAGGAGAATGGCACATTTGAGGAAGAAGTCTCTGGTGACTTACGGACAGACAGCAAGTCAGACTGGCCTGGCAAGAGAGAAGGCTGGAGAGGTAAATGAAATATGACAGTAATGAGCATGGGTTTTATCCTGAGGGAAATGAGAATCCTTTAAAACAGTAGTCCCTAACTTTTTTGACACTAGGGACTGATTTTGTGGAAGAAAATTTTTGCACAGATGAGATGGGGTGGTGGTTTCTGGGTGATTCAAGGTGGTAATGTGAGTGATGGAGAGAGGCTATAAATACAGATGAAGCTTTGCTGGCTTGCCCACTGCTCCCCTCCTGCTTCCTAACATGTACAGAGCAGTACCAATCTGTAGCCTCTAGTTTGGGGACGTCAACTTGAAAACATTTTGAAGAAGGAAGTAGCATGATCAGAGATGTCATTAGGAAGAAGATTGAGATGACATTGAGGACAGTGGAATGCATCAGGGACACCTGCTGTAATGTTACCTAGGGAGGCTGAGAAAGTAATACAGCTACATGACTGGAGGCTGGCACTAGGGACAGAAGAAAACTGAGTTAAGGACTATTTAGCCAATGAGGTTGACAAGCCTTGGTGTTAGATGTGGAAAGAAGATGGAAAGATAAAGCATCAAGGCTTTAGTTTGTGCATTGATATCTCAGGTGGTGCTATGTTGAGACAGCATGTAGAAGGGCAATCATGGGAGGAAAAAGATAAAGTATATTCTAACATACATGGAATATCCAGTTGGAGAGATCTGAGAAACCAGTGGGTTAAATGAATCTGCCACTCAGAAGACAAATCAGAACTGGAGATTAAGATTTGAGAGGCATCAGCATACACACAGAAATTAATGCCTTTGGGCTGATGCATGTGATGAGGGACAGCTGGGTTAAGTGTGTACTGTTCTCCCTGAGTTCTGTGAGTTTCACCAACTTTTAGGAGACAGGGTGGCAGGGAGAGAGTTTGGGCTGAGGAGAACACTGATTCCAGAATAGCCAGAGAAGTAGAAGGAAAACCTGTGCTCGCAGAGGATGGACACATCGCCTTTGTGAAACACGGGAATAGTCAATAGTTCCAGATCATCTTTCAAAGTCATGCGGGGATAAAGACTGAAATGAAGCTCAGCTCCAGGAAGGCTTATTGATGACCTTTGCCCAACCAATTGCTTTTGATTTAGTCAGTATGGATTTGAATAAAAATATTAAACACACCAATGACTGAACAAACATGAATTCTGAATATACTATTACAGGAAACTGAAATTTGCAGTGGCTGAACTGGTAACCTTAATGGAGCTTTTGTGGCCAGGATGGAATGACACAACTGGATTTTATTGAAGAGCATTCCAATTTTACGAAAGTATTGAAGGAAGGAGGGAAGCAACAAATCTGATTTAGTGAAGACATTTTCCTTGACAGCAAGATTTACTCTTGGGTTATAAATTTGCCATGATCGAGACTAAAATGCAGTGAAAGTTAAATTTCACCTATATCTCATTCAATGCCTAACGTGATTTAAATGACAAGATTTCAGAAGTGACATGTAGCCTTGGATCTAAATATATTCTTTATGGTTGGAAATTTTAATTTCAGATCAGTGAAAAATCATGACGCCTCTTCATGTGTAAGAGGCTTAAAGAGTGGAGTGTTAGGCCAGTACAGATGGTTTTGTCAGGCACAACTATTAATGCTAAAGAGAATCAGATGGCAGAATTTGCACAGGCTTATCTATAAATTCGCTCCCACAAGATAATATTGAAATGGTTGAATGACCGACCTAGTTCTCAGATAGAAACATGATGAGTTCATCTTGTTTTAATCTCACATTGGATGTTCAATTTGCCTGTGACATGCTGGTGTGGACGGCCAATGGAAGTATGATATGTGTGTCACTCGGCTCCTGCCTTCTATCTTAGCTGCATCTAGAAATTTGTTCCCCTGTTTTCTCTGCTCCACTTCAGTGTCCTCTTTCCTTCAAAAGGCCTTGCCTTTCTTCACCTCAGAACCTTTGAACCTCCTCTCTCTAGTTTGTCCTACTCTGAGCTGACGCCTTATCAGATGTCACTTTTGCAGGAAGCCTTTTCACACTTTTTTGTCAAGATCTGGTTTCTCTTTCATCTACTCTCAATGTCCCCTGTACTTTTTTGTGTGGAAATTGGGGTGGGAGAGTGTTTCGTAATAGCTACCTGATTAGTCTTTTATGATTTCCAGAGACCTTTCTGGACATGTGATGATTCTTTTTTCTTTTCTTTTTTTCTTTTTCTTTTTCCTTTTTGGGACGTGGGAGTGGGTACTTGGTTGCTGAACCCAGGGCCTCATACGTACTTTGCAAATACGTTACCATTAGAATGCAATCCCAGTCCATTTTTTATTTATTTATTTTTTATCTTGAGCCAGGGTCTCACTAAGTTATGCCGGCTGCCTCTGTCTTTGAACCTGCGATTCTCCTACCTAAGCTTCTCAAACTGCTTGATTTACAGGTGTGAGCTGCTGCGCTGCAATAGCTGATGATTCTTTTTTTTTTTTTTGCAGTACTAGGGGTTGAACCCAGGGCCTCATGTTTGCATGCTCTGCAAGTGCTGGACCACTGAGCTACACCCTCAGCCCCCCCCCCCCCTTTTTTTCTTTTTGAGACAGGGTCTCACTAAGTTACGCAGACTTCTTCTGGTCTCGAACTTGCGTTCCTCCTGGCTCCACCTCCCAAGCCACTGGGATTACAGGTGTGCCCCACCACGCCCAGCTTTGCTGATGATTCTCATAGAGAAAATGCTAATACAGGTTTATGCTCTATTAAGTATGCATTGAGAGTGTGCCGAGCATGTGGATTATTATCATTCTCACAGGATACCTACATTGTCCGTATTATCTTTATGTATGTCGTATGAGGAAACTGAGGCACAGAGCTGTTCAGTCATCAGCCTCAAGTTACCCATTTTAGAAGTAGAATGAGTGCTGCTAATGCAGCCCAGAGCCTCTGGGAGGTCTGATTGTGGAGTCTTTTTGAAGGCAGCTTCTCAAAGCCATGTATAAAGTATAGGTGGAATGCCTCCCCAAACCTCTTCTCTGGTACTTGTCCTAGTCAGTTACCCTTACTTAGTGTGTCTGTCCATTAAAATTCTTAACAGCTTGTATACATTTCTCTATTTTGATGGTTGACAAGGGTAGTCAAGTGATGGAGAGAAAGGAATTATAGCAGTCCTTAGTTAGCATCCTCCCACCCTCAGGAAAGTTTTAAAATGTCCTTGCTACCAGAAGAAAACAGTGGATGCTTAAAAAATAAATAAAATCACAGCCGTGGGTTTGATAAAGGTACCTGTACGGTTCTGTGCAGTAGACTGGGCCACCACAGTAGCCAGCCACCATATGGGCTGGTTCAATAAATGTAATGGGAGAGATCTCACTCGGTTACTTTCAAATTAACTCAGTCCATGTGACTGTCTTCGTCTAGGGCTCTTTCTTGGGGCGCAGGACCACACTGTATGGATTCAGGTAAGAGATGAGAATATTAAGCATTTTGAGAGAGGATAGGTGCCCACACGGCAGGCTCCACCAAGGCAGAACCCCTTACCTGTGAGTAAGTTACCACTGCTGTCTTGGCAGACAGCAAAACCCTGGGGTACATTTAAAGTTAAACTCTAAATGACAAGTCTGTGCTTGAGGCTTGAGGATGGCACATGTATTCAGACTCTGCATTTGGAGAGTGTTTTCTCTGAACAAAAGCCGATTCTGCAAGAGAGTGGCATGAATCCATAGTCATAAGGTACTACAACTGTCTTGGAAACTTTAACCTCACCTGGAAACCAGGGATGGCTGTGTTAAACATAAAAGCCACCCAGAAAGGTTACTGTTGAGCTGTCATGCCCTGAAAAATGGATGTGATCTGGTAGGGTGAGAAGGTGTGAAGATTCTTCCAGGACGTTTCAGAGTAATTGTAACAATAATGCATTAAAGTGTCAGTAGGCAAAACGATTAATTGCATTTGCCTTCATTTTTTTCATTTATTTGCTTTTGGTCCTGTCGTCACTGTCCCCTATTTAAAAAATACAACTTGTCCTGTTCTGCCCAGTCTCCAGCACTCTCTCTGAAGTCCTTTATTATTGCAAAGTGACATATGTGAAACCTTGCCACTGACATTCATAGACTTATAATCCTACTCCTTCAATTGCTTTATTAATGCTTTGGCTTTCAGCATAAAAGCCAGCACATTGAAAACCACAGAAGATTTCCGATTATGACAATGACATTTATCATTCTCTAATGGAGAAGCTGTAGCTTCTAGCTGGAAAGTTGGCAGGTGCACCCAATGCAGAATTCCTCATTTTAAATGCAGTCCTTACTGAGCCCTGTTCTCCCAAGTACTGGATAGATAATACTTAAACCTCAGACATATGTATGCCTATGTCCCGCAGTTGGTGGGACACTGTAAGTATTTAACTATAATTTGTATGGGTGAAGAATTGATGTCATATCAATTCAGTGATGTATTCAACCTATCAGGTGCATTCTCTGCACCAGACACTGCTTTATGCCCCGGAACTGACATTAAAGCATGTGGTAAACAGACTAGAGAACACTATAAACAATTGTCTATCTTAGAAGGTGAAAAGTACTTAGGGAAAAAAAAGTATACATGAAGGGAGATCATTTGGACTAGGGATTTACTGGGGGTGTGGGTTATAGTTTACTAGACTAAGAAGGTAGATATGTAAGACAATCCTCCAAAGGGGTGAGTCTGACTTGGAAAATCTCAGAACCCTGAACGAAAATCTGACTAGGTATGGGAAAGGAGGGAAAAAAACAAACAAGCAAGCAAGCAAATAAACAACAACAACAACAACAACAGAAAAGCAGTCCTAAACAAAGCCAAATAGGAAGAACCCATATTGGAAAATAATAAATCCTGAGTTACCATACACTAAAAATGCTTTCTCTTTTTTCTTTCTGACTTCTGAGTCTCCTTTGTTTGTATCTGAGCCCTGTCAGTATTTGGGAGCAGTGACCAGCCCTTCTGCCACTCCTCACTCTAATGAGAATTGGATTGGATCTGGAGGATTTAGAATGTGACATGTATGTGTGATGTTTACAATGTGGCGTGAAATCTATTCAACAGTTTAATAAGTGGAGGGGCTGGGTACAGGTGTACGTTTCCTTACTTTTATTGGCATTGAGTGTGATTCACTGACCTAAATCTGTTTTAAAGGTTCACTTATATATGCAACTTCTTGGGAAGAAAGAGATAAAAATGTCCCTAGAGCAATTCTACTGAGATTTTGGTCCAAAAGGAAACAGTGTAAATAAACAGCAAGAAAAGCAGTAGCTCAGGCAGTGCGCTCTGGAATAAACCAGAAGACAAATGCTGGGTAATTTGTCCCATCCTCTGATTAAATGGCCATGAGCAAATCATCGAAGCCTCTGGGGTGCACTGTATTGCTCGAGGTTGTGCCTGTGGGGTGACACAGGCCTTTGCGGAGTTCTGCACTCAGATAACTCAGGCCCCCTCATCACTGCCTCCTCACCACCCTCAGTGCTTCACACCCATCATGTTCCCTGATGTACAGAAGCCAGGAATAGGCATCATTTAATGACAATTTTGGAATGCATTATCTAATCTTACAATAATTTTATCAGAGAAGTGCTTATTTTATCCTCGGCATACAGATGTGGAACCTGGGGCCTGGAGTGAATAAATTACTGATGCCTAAATTAGTGATGCTAGTACATGTAGCTAGTTAAGTAATAGAGTAGGGGTGGGGACCCAGGCAGTCTGGCCCCAGAGGTCATGCAAGGACACATCCAGTCTTACCCCGGTATGTCATTTCTGTTGATGAGATGCCGTGCCACATTGTAGGACGAATGAAATTTACCTCTTAATATTTTGCCTCCTGATGGGCCAAATTGGCATGTCCACTCCACACTTTGTACCTCAAATCTCCCACTCCCTGCCCATGTGTCCTGTGCAGATAGGAAGTAACAATATCCCTGTGCCCTGTCCACTAGATGCTGCTAGCATCCCTCCCTAAGTTGACTATTAAAATCCTCTGGACATTGCCAAATGTCCCGGGGCAGGGAGGGGTAGGCAAAATTGACCTGTTTTGAGAAGTTCCACTCCAGATACTTAAGTTATACATACCTATGCTTGTGTGTCAAAATCATACTCTTCATCCCCAGGCAAACTTCTAATCCATGTAGGAACTGTTCACCATGGCTGGGTTTATTAGTTTGTTCGGGTACCACAAAATACCATAGCCTAAGTGACCTAGCAACAAGAATGTGATTCTCACTGTTCTCAAGGCTATAAACTATCCAAGGTCACTGTGTAGTCAGGCAAGGTAGGTTTCAGTGTGAAGCCTCTCCTCTGTTGTGCACATACAGGGATAGGAGCAGAGAAAAAGAGTACCAGCAAGCGAGCAGGATCTCTGGTGTCTTTTCTCACAAGGGCACTAATCCTGTCATGAGGGTTCCACCTTCATGACCTCATCTAACCTAATTTCCTCCAAAAGACCCTGTCTCCAAATACTGAGGATTAGGTAGGGGCACAAACATTTGTTCCACAACACTGAGCTTTGGTATGTTGGAAAGGGAAGAAAAGCATAAAGTCGGCTAGAACAGAGTATATTCCTTGACCAGCTCTTTTATGTCATTTAGATAGTGACTTCAACTTCTAGCCCATTTCCTGACCTACTAAAGGGGGATAAAACTATTTTCCTTGTGGGTTAGTTTTAGAGATTAAATAAAATGATCTCTCTGAAGATACATCATTTTTATCAGGAAATTTTTGTTCCTTTCTTCCTACAGAAGTCTCTCTGCATGTACCCTAAGTGTGTGATGTAGACCTATATTCAAAGTTAAAAAAATATACTAAAGATTTGTAGACCTTGGTGGTATAGTTTTTGCAGAGTAAATTTATTAAATGTTTTACAATTTATACAGTGAACCACCATATGACTAGTTATGGTTCATTCTCAGTGAGCGCAATTGTCCCAGCCTCATGAAACACGAAAGTATGTGTGGAAAAAGAAATATTTATAAATATTTATTGTTTATTTAGTAGAATGGGGGATTGAACCCAGGGCTTTGTGCTTGCTAGGCAGGCACTCTACTACTGAACTACATCCTCAGCCCAAGATATAGATAGATAGATAGATAGATAGATAGATAGATAGATAGATAGATAGAAAGGCAGACAGATATTTTTTTAAGAGAAGTGTTTATATATACAAGTTAAAATTTTTTCTAAAGCTATTCAGAAGCCTCTAGAAAGTTTCTTACTATCTCTATTCAGAATTAAGTGTTTTCATGCTATAGGGGAAGAATACCTATTTTTCCCTGATAAAATTATAGAAACAAGGTGACTGATAGCCCCACAAGACTTAACATGTTTTCCAAATACTATGTTGCATGGTGGTCCACATGTTCCTTCTTTTAAGGCCAATCATGATCTTACACATAAATTTGAACTTCAGATCCCATCTTCTGCTAGATCTGAAGAGCTTCTATGTGTAGAACTATTTACTATTCTGAGGAGTTAATTCTGTAGATGCTCAGCTAAGCAGAGGTGGCTGTGTTGAATTTGATTTAAGAATGTATTTGGATAGCCAAGCGTGGTGACACACACCTGTAATCCCAGCACTTGGGAGATAGAGGCAGGAGGATTGTGAGTGTGAGGCCAGTGTGTGCTATATAGCAAGACTCTCTCAAACCAACCAACAAACAAAAATGTTTTGGGTGATCAGCCAAGATGCACAGGCTCCTACAGCTGGTGAGCTTTAAGCTTTACCAAGACAGTGGTCTGCTGCCAACACAGCTGTAAACACTTGGAGTGTTCACTTCATGACGGTTACAGCGCTTGTCTTTCCCCCAGCATTTAGAGCAGTGCTAATCATTAAGTATGTTTAATAAAAAATATCTTCTCAGCTTGCGAGTGACTCTGTGTGTTAAATATTTTAAAAAGTTATTCCACTCAGTGAGACTCTCTTGACATTAAATAGATTTAATAAGAAAGTGTTGGGTTTTGATGGTTTTTAGTGTTAAGTATTTTTTATAGGTAGTTACTTTTCCAGCCTACAACCAGCTCTAAGTTTTTAATATTTAAAAAGTTGCTTTTACAGCTGCATGGTACATCTGTGTATAAAACATAACATGAGGATTGCCTCTAAATTTTGAAAGACTCTTCCTAATGAACATAAGAAGAAAGTGTTTTCATTTTCTAAGCATATTTATATTTCACACACTGAAGTAGATTCCAGGTTCCAGAAATTGGAGACAATTTCCCTCTCACATATCACTTTTAATGTCTTGTAAGATACCAGATAACAAGAATCCCTTGAAGAAATGTATTTATCCAGCATTAAATACTAATGGGGAATGTGCCACAGGTAATGATTAAGATGTATAATGCTGTGTCCCATAGAGGTTCTCTCTCTAAGACTACTGGAAAGTCATCCTGTCTTCACAGACCTTCGTGAAAGTTGAACGTGGTTCTCACGAGTAGAATTTTTAGTGCAACATAGAGCAGTGATGAATAAGAATTTGTGAAAACTTGGCCAGGGATATCAGGTATAGTGGAGGACACACCTTTTTTCTGTTTTAGGAGAACCCTTTGGCAGTACGTAGCTCTCAGTAAGCCTCCAGGTGTTCTCTGCGTGTATAGAAGTTTCAGTAATTTTGCCACCGTGAACAAAGCAGGTTACGCAGGCTGAGTGATGGGACAATCACCCTGAGGAAGGCATATGTAGAAATAGACAGGGATGTTAATGGTGACAGTGACGGTGGTGGGGATGATGGTCATGGTTGGTGTTGGTAGCTCCTTTGTATTGACAATTACTGAGTGACTATCACAGAGCCTAGTGCTTTGCCTCCCCCATATGTTTGTCAGCTTATCATGCTGTGGGGATTTGTTGCTATGATGCTGAAAGCTGTGCCACTGGTATTTCAGATATCAGCAGAGCCACTGATGGTGGACACATTTCAACTGAGCTTCCAGACTAAGACAGGCTAGGGAGAAGGACCCAGCAGCCCACTCCTGAAACAATTTTAGTCATTGAAAACCCTGTGAATAGCAGAGAAGCACTATAGTATTGGAAAAATGAGCTCCCCAAGCTGGAAGGCATTTAAGAAACAACGAGGGAAAAGTTGCCTCCTCAAAGTAGAGTCGACCTTCATGACGGGAATGGAATAAAGCCCCTGGGACCTCCATTTGCTGATGTGGCACAACTCAAAATGAGAAGATAAATAGTGGCTGCCACGTTGGGCTCAAACATAAGACTGTATGCATAGCACAGTATCAGGAAGTGTTTTGTTCTATTGTACACAGGGTTGCTGTGAATCTGATCCTACTCAACAGCAACTAACAACAAACAACAACAGTGCTTTGCCCAGGAGTATATTCAGGAAATGATGAACTGAGGTCAATGCTCAGACCTGCCTTGACACTTCACTGATTTGTATGTTGCATCTCAGAGGGCTGTAGAAAATCTGGCATGGCCAGCATGCCAGTTACTGCTGGAACTCATAGGGTTTAGGGCAAGCTCAGAGGTGGATGAATTTGACCTGGAGCTTGCCCAGTGGTTACCAGGTCTGAAATGTGAATAGCATTTCCAGCTTTTTCCTGTCCTCTCTTAAAGTTATGCCCAGGGATCATTGTGGCAGAACCCAAGCTTTGCAGATGGCCGTGTACCTTCAGAACAAGTCCCAGGGTGGCCCAGTATCCATGTTTTAGAGACCTGTGTTTTCTGTGGTGCATCTTTGATATGCTGAAACTCATTCCTAGGCTGGTCCTCTCTTCCAAGAGGAATGGATCAAAGAAGTTACTGTTAATCCTTAAGCTTTTCCCTAAATTTCATTCTTCCTTCTCCCCCACCCTACTTAGCTATTTTTTTCTTGTTAATTTCCCTTTGGAAATTTCCCTAATTGCTTCATTCTAGAAGCCTTCAGATCTTGTCCACCTTCCTACTCTCATTCATCTCTGCTAGTTCTTCTGATAGCTTCTCCTTTCATAGCCTTCAGTGCTCTGTGCTGGTTGTTCCTGTTTCTTCCACTGTTACTCTACTGAGACCTTGAGCATTTAGCACATGTCCCGGCACCAGGTAGGTGTTTAATGAAGATTAATTTCCTGCAGAAATGAATCTATGTCATGTTTGTACCTCAAAAACACACCAAGAAGCATAGAGTTAGAGTTGTGACCTTTACCCTTTGAACTACTTCTTAAAAGTGTCAAATTCTTTACCTACACTTAGTTAACCGTGTGTAGTAAAAATAAATTTCCAACTGAAAGATACTCTTCATGGTATTAAAAATTTTTGTTGTTGTTGTTGAATGACTCATGTCAAGGTTATTGGACTAGACTGGAATAAGTTTGTTTGTAATTTTCAGTTTTAACAGAAGGCGTAAGGAAAAGCAAAACTTGTTTTTTTATTCTGTTTAATTTGATCACATAAAAATTATCTCAACAAATACAAGAAGGCCCATGTGTTTTTCCATTAGATTTCTCTATTTATTTTGTAGAATCAACTCTATAGATACACCTTTAGTATTTTGTACTCCAAAATACAATATTGTTTATTTTCATATCCTATTTTCTCTCTCTAGCAGTACACATCAAAACTTTTTAAATCAACATTCAATTATCTCCAAATGACTTTTGTGCCTGTTTCAGAATGGTTTTAATGTGGTTGTATTTATTTTATTAAAGAATTTTTATATCTGCTTTGGGATAATACAATTAGAATATTTTCCCCTGTGTAATCACTATAGAACCCTTTGCATGAGAAAATAATGGAAGACCACAGAAAAAGAAAGTTGTTTCACCTCAAAAGGGCAGATAAAATATTGTCCTTTAATTTAAAATGCTTTTTTTTCTTTGTTGTTTTGCTGGTAAGTATTCAGCAATTTATGGGAATATGTATCATGTGCTTAGAAGTTAGGTAATCCTGGTGTAGGTATAGAACAACCTTTTGCCAAGGGTCAGAATTTTTTCTGATTTTTTAGAAAATGATTGAATCAAAGATAGGTCAGTCTGTCTGTTCTGGTTTTTTTTTTTTTTTTTTTTTTTTTTTTGTGGTACTGGGGGTTGAACCCAGGGCTCCACACTTGTGTGCTTTGCAAGTGCTGTGCCACTGAGTTGCACCCCTAGGGTCTTGCCAAATTATGCAGACTGTCTCTGTTGAGCTTGCAGTCTTCCTGCCTCCGCCTCCCAAGCCACTGGGATTACAGGTGTGTGCTACTGGGCCTGGTGCTAAAGATAGATTTTCTTGGGTTACAGAAATGTGGAGAACTAAATTTGTGTTCAAGGAATGGTATAATCTCATCAGTCAGGAAGAAAATACATAAATGAAGAAATAAAGTTATCACTGAAAGAAAGTTTTGAAATCTCCATCAGAGTCCACTGGAAAACAGACCAACTGATCAGAATTTTAGTAGCCTAGTGACACATGGTTAGTATTGATAAACTTCTAGAAGAAACGGGGAATGTTAAGGTAGCAATTTTCAGTTTTCTTGGGCAGGACATTTGGACTACGATTTTTTTGCCTGATGATAATATAGCCAATACTCTACCCATCTATGAACCGTGATGATTCTCCTTCTCTCTTCACATATTTTCTTCCTTACTGTGACATTCAGTGCTTACCATTTGCAGAGCTAAGACTGCAGAAATCTTGTTATATATGCAGATTCTCAGCTTTGCCTCTTACTAGCTGTACAGTATCGAGCAAGTCACTTAACCTTTCTCTGCTCAGTTTCTGCATCTTTAAAATTGAGTTAATGTTGATGCTTACCTTGTGAGATTATTCCTGTGAGATTAAATGAGCTATTGCCTTCAAAGCAGTTAGTTCAGGTTCTGGTACACAGTAAGTGTCCCTGAAATCTTAACGGTGGCTATTAATAAAAAATAAAAATAATCGATAACATATGTTATACAGGCCACATTGTCATTATTATTAATACCCTTCTAATCTCAGATATGTCATTGTTCAACCCAAATACCAGCTCTTCCATTAAGCTTTCCCTGTTCACCCATTGGAATTAATTACCCTTCTGTATTCTTATTTACTTTTTCCTGTATGTTTATTATAGCCCCTAATACTTAATGGATTTTATTATGTATGTCCTGGAAACTTGGGACCATTTCTTACCCATCCTTTTAATCAAGCCCTAGCATAGTAATTATTTTAAATTAAACAGTGTATTGGTAGAGGAGAGAATAAAAAAAAGCGTGACCCAAATGAGTGTTTTAAATTGCTTTCATTGTAACAATGGAGAGTGGGGTGGGGTAGGGTGGGGTGAGGTCAGCCATGTCCTGGGAACTACAATACTGGTTCCAGAATTGTGACTGTTACCTGTGCATTTGAAAGTTAGCTAAGATTTCAGCTGTTGCTTTTTACATCCTACAAAATCTATCTTAGGTCGAACATTCGTTATCCAATTCAGGAAGAAGTTTCCCCAGATGGAAAGCCTTGAATTATTTATGCAGTGTTTATCTCAGAGTTTACTTCCCATCACAACCAATTAAGGCTATTTGGTTTCATTAAAAATAGCATTTTCTCATTTGGGAAAACATTTATCTGAAGGAAATTTAAATTTACCCACTCTGAGGCTCCATAGCTGGTGTCGTTAGCTATTCCGCCCTGAGCCAAGAAACAGAAAAGGAAACCAGTGCATCGTTCTACTCACTGGACTTCCTTTTATTTATTTATTTTTAAATCTTCAACAGACATGAATCAGTAGAATCAAACTTCATTTTTACCCAACTTTTAGATTTAAATACCTACAAATCAGAAACATATACATGGCATGGAAGTATAGATTGCATTGCCCCCAAAGCAGCTATTTTCTGTACCATGGGAATTGCCCTTCATGACCGCTAATACAGCTTAGTCCTGTAGAATGGTAACGGTTACACAGTGTACCCATCATTACCTTGAATAAAATGTGTTACAGGTTTTCTAGTCTTCGGTTATGACCCATAAGGAAGGGCTCTGAGCTCCTCCCTCCCCAAGACCTGATGGTGTTCCATTGACTGCTGCACTCCTACTTTACCATCTGTCATGCAAGTTTTGTGTTCATTCATAGGTGCCATTTTTGAAATGAGACTTGAGTTCCATTGGATGGACAAAGATGGACAGTGATAGTGCCAGAAAAAAACTGTCCGTTCAGCCAGGGTGGCTCAAAAACACTTCTCTAGCAAGGCCCACATAGTCAAAGATTCGTCATAGGAAGCAGTGATTTTTCCAACACACACTGTACTTCTCTTGATAAGATGTTTGTATAAAACAACATTTGCTACTGATAGTTGGCCAGTAGTGAGGGCCATGACTACCAAACTTTGAGGTACTCTAGTTATCTCACCAGGGCACCGTCTACACTGAGTTTCATAGAAGGACATTTGTAACCTCTTAGGCGAGAATGAAATTGGAGCAAGTCCTAAATTGGCTGATGTTGATATTTGACAGCATCAATCTGTCTCCTCCATAGGATATCCTTTGCAAATTCTCCTCCACTCCCTCTGACCCATGCTTTAGAGGCACATTTGCAGTGGCCCCTGAAGCATTTCTTCTGTTTTTCTCCCTTCACTGTAACTTTTTGCTCTGGCTTCCATTGATCTTTTCTTTCTTTATGAAGTTTAACAACAGTATATGATGGAGGGATAGCGAATATCTCATGTTACCTCCTGACACCATACCAGACCTCACTAATTGATCATAGAATCCTTTCCCAAGTCTGATAGGATTTTCTAATCCCTCTCAAAGATTGTAGCCAAGAAGCCACCCTTAATTAGTCAACATTCACATGCTAGATTAAACCTATTTTCTACCTTCGATTTAAGTTAAAGTCTTTTTTGCCTGCTTTCAGCCTGGGGATCTTACTGTCTCTTATGATTATGTGCTGACTTTTTAAAAATCAAACTTTCAGAATTCATGTATCACCTGCAGTTGGAGCTAGTCCCTTTTTTTTGTTGTTGTTCTGGTGCAAGAGTCTGTATAATTTCATTGAAAGCCAAAGTATTGAGAAAAGCTTTTTGGAAAGATATTCTTAAATTTAGTGATAGTTGTTATTTATCTGGATCATTTTGACTCTTAAATTGAAAGATGTTTAAAACTTGTTGTGTGCATGGAGAAAAATATGCCAATAACAACCACTAACCTTTATTGTGGTTGTTAGGTGCCATTGAGTCAAGTCCAACTCATAGCATCCTTCATAGGGGTTTCAGTGGCTGATTGTTTCAGTATTGCTTCAGAAGTGGATTGTGGATTGTCATGTCCTTCTCCCCTATGGGGTTGGGGTGCAGTCTGGTGTTATGCTGTTCTTATTAGGTGCTGTTGAGTCAGGTCTGACTCATAGAGACCCTCATAAGCTTTTCAATATCTAATTTTTGGGGGGAGTAGGCTGCCACTTCCTTCTCCCATTTTTGTGGTGCTAAGGACTGAACCCAGGACCTCAGAGAGCACAGAATAGCACTCTACCAACTGAGCTAAACCCCAGCCCAACCGTTATTAGGCACTTAGAAAGTACAAAATTGTGTGCTGAGGTACTTAGGAATATTATGTCATTTAATTCTCACAAATGTGCTAAGTAGGTAATATTACCATGCAGTATTATGGAGGATATAAGTAGGGGTTGAAGACAATAATTTTCCTGTGTATATAAGTGACAGAGCCACAAGTGGAATCCAGAGTAGAATCCATACTTGCCAAGTTTTCAAACTTCATTTCAAATTTAAATCAGATTGTTTCTGGTTATAACATGCTGTGTTGCTTAACCCCATTTACTCCTATATCATTACCCTGTGCAGCATTTGCAAGTAGCTTTCAGAATGCAGAGAGTATTTTGGATTCTTTGTTGGTTCATGTGCCCAACTTCCTGTTATTTAAATAGTATCCCTGAATGCCTTAGTCATAGTTCCAGACTTGGGTAAAGTTCAAATTTTATATAAGCTACTCTACCCCATTCAGTTGTTACCTTATGTAATATGCAGTTTTCCTTCTCATTGAATCCCTGGGTATCAGTGCTGAATTCCTCAGAGTCAGTATGTGCCTCAGGATGATAGGACCACTTTGTCCTAGATATAAGTCAGTCCAGCAGAGACCTTTGAATTCATAAATGCAATAAGCTTTTCTCTTTTCCTTCCCTTACCACCCCACCCAGCCTTTTAAAAACAAATTTCAGATTTAAATTTACATGAATGCAAAAAAGTCAGCACAGTTATTTAGCACCAGTTTGTAGTTAAAACAGTGGGATTCATAGCTAATTTCACTCATATTTTAAAAATGTGCATTAGTAACTTGACACTCCATTAATTTCTGTATTTCATATTGGGAAGCTAAACTTGCTTTCCATAGAAGCCTGCTGAAAGTAAGGCAATTACCTCTGTAAGCTACCTCTGAGTATTTCATATTTAATGTAACATGTTAACATAATCATGCTGTTTGGTGGAGAAAAGAAGATAAATTATATACTGATGATTAAAGAAAGCCTATTTGAAAAATAAGGAAAGAAAATCAGGAAGCAATCAATGTTATCCTTTCCTAAGATTAGAAGAAATTTACCCATGTTAGGCAGTGTTTACAGATGGTGGCGGGGGGTGGGGGGAAGAAAAAGAAAGAAAAAAATAACCTCTGGGTTTAGATGACCAGTTGTAACCTGCTTGGTTGGTAATTTAGAAGTTTTCTGTTACTTGCCTTTGAATCTTTGAGAGGATGAAAAAATAAGAGTGTAGAGTGTATCATTATTTCTCCTGAAATATGTATTTGTGACCTCTAAGTATAGACAAGATAAGTAAATCCTTTTGTCGTGTATCATAGAAAACTGTAATAGCTATTAGTAATAGTTTTACCACTTTTAAAGTCCAGATGTTAGAAAATAGAAAGGACAATCTTTTCTATTAAATTTTGCCTTACCACCTTTTTAATTTGCCACCCAGTCTTTTTCACTGCTGGAAAACTCTGCAAGCACTTGTAGCCTGAAATTGAAGTAAGCTACATTCCTAGCAGAATATTACTGTCTTCAGAAAATGTTTCATTCTCCACCTAGACTCAGACCAGTAACCTCCACTACACAATTGCTGTGTCATCACATTTTATTTGATCTGTAAAGGTGAATGTGTTCTTTTCTCCTCCTGCAAGCAACAAAGCCTGAGAATATGTATCACTCAAAAATCGGTCCAGTGAAGGGACACAACATCCATTTAATTAAAGGCATCGAGTAAAGGGAGTTAGAGATAAGCTTGAACAAGTGGCCAGCTGCCTGTTCCCCAAAACTGGAACTATGCCCATATGAGATGTATGTAATGTGATGAGGATGTGAGCTGTTTTAAGGTTCAATCTCAGATTGTGCATGCTTCTTTTCACTTTGAAATGTGTTTTCAGTTGTAGAATTCTCCATTTCCTAATAAATCAATGAGTTACTTAGCCATTTGGTATACTGAGTAGAGAAAGGTTTTTTCAGAAGTAAATTTGAAAGTCTCTTGTCTTATATATTTTAAAAAGTCTAGTTTCAAATGACAGCCATTGAAAACTCTATGAGGATTGCTATAAGTCAGATTAGACTTGACGGCACCTAACAAGTAGCATTGCACATATGAATTGTGTTTGCTGTTCCATGTAATCAAATGCATCTTTACTCAGTAACTTTCTAAGTGATATGTAGGATTTTCATAGTCATGTGCCCATTAAAATCAGTGAGTGGAGGGCAACAGCTAGATAAGTTGGAAAAGATGCTGGGAAGTGATTTCTTTTTGAACTTGTGTAGGTTGGGAATACTGTAACATTTGATGGAGAAACTTACCTGTAGAGCATTTTATGAGTTCTACAGAACTCAGCCTACATAACAGGTCAAAAGGAATTCAGTGTAGGAATCAAAGATACTACCAAGCTGTATAGATAAATTCTGAGGAAAGTTAAAACTACTTAGTTGAAATAAAGTCATGTTAGGAAGCAATTTTGTAGCTATATGTAACATTTTTTATATTTGTCGTTTCTCTTGGACCCTGAAAAACATCAAAAAGTAGTGTTAAACTGGGAAAATATTAGAAATAGTTGAATGTGTGATTAAAATGACACCAAAGATGTATTTTAAGTGGCAGGCAGACTGTAAAATTAAGTTTGTTGAGTGTTTTAGTGGTTGTGAGCAGTGTCAGAAAAAGGACAGTATATAAACAGTAAAATTGTTAAAAGAGGTGAAATGGGTGAGATAGAATAAATCTATTACATGACTAAAAATATCAATAGAGACTCTTGACATGTGCAGAGAATAATAGAAATAATAGACTTGAAAGGAGCTTCAGAGACACCGCAGTGACTTTGTTTAAATAAGGAAATTGAGAAATCGGATGTATTACTCAATGTACTCTAAAGGAACAGAAGCAATATTGTGTGTGTAAAATTATAAACGGGATTTATTACATTGGCTCACACATTCAGAGGCTGAATAATCCCACAATGCCTGTCTACAAACTGGAGGGCTGGGGAAAACAGTAGCTGCTCAGTCCGAGAAGGAGGAAGCCTCAGAACATGAGACCAATGATGCAGCACCAGTCACAGGCTGAAGGCCTTGGAAGCTCTGTAGAGAATTGCTTTTGCAAGTCTGTGTTCAGATGCTGAAGAAGCTGGAGTTTTATCTCTGTGGACAAATGCAGCAACAAAAAAGCTGGCTGCTCAAGAAGAATTAAGTTTGTATGGCCTGGTGTCCTTCCCTGTCCTACTTTGTGGTTTGTATGGCCTGGTGTCCTTCCCTGTCCTACTTTCTGTTCCATCTGGGCCCCCAGCCTCTTGACAATATCACCCACATTCAGAGCAGGTCATCCCCCTGTCCAGTGTTTCTCTAGAAACACCCTTAGACACATCCAGAACTGTGCTTTACTAATATCCTAGGCATCTCATGCTCCACTCAAATTGACAACAAAGATTAGCATCATACAGGATTATTAAATAGCTTGCTCAGTCCTGTTAGTATCATTTGGATTGGCAACTACAGAATCCATCCTAACCTAGCTGAAGAAAAATTGTGAGAATTTAGTGGGTCACATGAATAATACAGGGGTGGATTTTTGTAGGCATAAATGCCATTTATCAGGAATCCATCTCTATGGCCTGGCTTCAGTTTTCTATTGAGTCCCCTCAAGCAGACTGTTTCCTTGGGATTGCCTATAATTGTTCCATTCTATATCCTCTTAGGTTCATATCCAGGGAGAAAGAAGATCTTTACATTTCTCTGAATGTTTCCAGATAACTTGCCATTAGATCTCTACTTTGTCTAAATGGATTCCATTTCTATCCTTGCAGCTGAAGGCTCCATAGGAAATTTTCTTCTAAGGGTAGAGAAGGACTTATTGGCTAAAGGAAATCAGAACTTGGTTATCAGAGGTAGGTGAGGTCAACAGGTATCCCTTACATAGCACATAAAGCTACTTAGGGGGGAAAACTGAGAGGCATCTCCAGGTTTCCTGACTCTACCTCATCACCCTTCGATTTTATCCATTAGAACTGTCAATCCAATAAATACTTACTGAGTGTTATCCATGAACAAGATAGAGGAAGTAGCACAAGTCTCACTGGCAAAATGGTTTAAGTGTGGATTGCAGAGGCTCTGGGTAATAGTGTCCAAAGCCAAAAGATAAGGAAATCACTTGGCATGACTATCCTGTATCTACTAGATCAGAATTTCTGTCTTGAGCACCCAGAAATCTGCTCTTTAAACAACCTACTCTATGATTCTTGTGGGCAGCCAGGTTAAGGATATACTGCAAGAAAGGAGTGCCCTAAACATGAGTAATGACATTATAAAAGCTCCTTGCAGATCATTTGTATCATTCCTGCAAACCAACTTGCCGTTTCTCAAAGTTAGGGCCACATAGTACTTGATTTGGAATTTTGTTAACCTATAATGATCCCAAGGCCCTACTCTACACTTATTCAGATTTCTTTGCTTGGGTTTTGTTGTTGTTGTTAGGTGCCATCAAGTTATGTCCAACTCATAACGCCCCTCATAGGGTTTTCAATGGCCGATTGTTTCGGGATTGCCTCGGGAGTGGATTGCGACGTCCTTCTCCCATTTTTGTGGTGCTGGGAATCGAACTTGGGACCTTAGAGACTGCAGAGCAGCACTCTACCAACTGAGCTAAATACCAGCCCCTTGCTTGGGCATAGGAATCTATATTTCCTTTAAGCTATGCAGGTGAATTCTGATATGATAAAAATTATTCTCCCCGTTGAGATGTATAACATTGAATTACTGTGGGTCAGGGAAAATGTTTGTTAGAATGCTAGTTGTTACATTTTATTGGTTAACAGAAATCTTTATTAATATTCAGCATATACATTGCAGCTGACATCCTTAAGTAGTTTGGGAACCAGGAAGTCATGTGTCTTATTTGGTAAGTACTGTATGGAAAGAACAGGAATAACAAAGTGTAGAGCATATTGTTGCTTTCAGTATATTGCAGTCAATTACATTTTATGTATGCCTCTTACAGGTAAATCTGTATGTTAATATTATGTTTATAAGTAAACTACCAATCTAAAAATAGACAAGTGGAGTAGTCAGCATGCTCTTTCTCAGAAAAATACAAAGATGATCTGATCAGATAGGGTAATGAAGTTGGGTATCAAAATTAGAAATTATCAGTATAATTTGATATGTTCCTGTGTGTACTATCATTAAGCATGTACCTTACCTGAAATATATTTTGTGTATTATTAACCAATAGATTATGGTATTTTGAATAATGTTTCTTTCACTTTTACCTTATCTACTTCTCTTTTACTTTTGTGTGTATTTAAAAAATGAACATATTATGTTTATACAGTGATATATATGTATATATATGTATATATATATGTATATATATGTATATATATGTATATATATATGGCGCCAGCGCTTGCAGTTATGTTCATATTCTACTACGTCTGGCTACCCTTTAATTTCTTTGTTACCTTAAAAAGGCAAAAGAGCTGAGGGTGTAGATCAATGATAGACAGCTTCCCTAGTATGCTAAGGTCCTAGGTTCTATCCTCAGCAGCATTTAAGGGGTGAGGGAAGACAGAAGAAGAAGGAGGAGGAGGAGGAGGAGGAGGAGGGGGGCCATTTATATCAGATAGATTCAAGCTCTAAAGAACATAATTCATATATATTTACATTTTACTAAATTGCCTTCATTCTGTTTGTTAGATTCATTTACATATTGCTTTGTTGATAAAAACAGGAGACAGCAGAGTAGGCATGACTCAGCTCACACCACACATTAATTTTTAAACTATTCTTTACCACAGATTCTCTTGAATCCATTTGCTTTTCCTGCTTCAATACTATTTGACAAAAAAAGGAATTTGTTACTGTGCATTCCTTTGGCTTTGAAAAAAAAATTTTCCCTAAGGGTACATCAAACTCTTGACGGATATTTGAATGTCATTTTTTGTGGTTTAATATAGACTGTATTCATATTTATAAATGTAATTGCACTCCAAAGGAAATCAATAATTTGTAAGTGATTATCTGTATTTTGAACTCCATTGCCTTGCCTTTAATACATATGAAACTTCTCTGGCTGGTGCTTAATATTCTGAAGGCATGAGTTTGTTTGCTGTAAGAAAGATAAGCATGACATCTGCTTCACACCTGTGGAGTTGAGGATAAGGAGTGTGCAGTGAGTTATATTCAGGGCTCTTAGCATGATCCTCAGGGAATTGTCTGCAGTCTGAGATTTCTTCTCTTCTAAATGTAAACTAAAAGATAGACTCCTTCTGCCAATCTTGGCTTTTAGAGGGTCACAAGTCCCAAACTTGGGGAGTGGATCACTTGATTTTCTAGCTCTACAGCCCAGATGTTCATGCTGTGCTATATATATATTTTAAAACCTTCTATAAGAGGATAAGGTACGTGTTAGTGAAGTCTTCAACGTGAAATGAACAGCTTGATAAACTTTACCTATGTGTACACTCATGTAACCACCCTCCAGACCAAGATTTTGAACAGCAACATGAACCTGGAAGGCTCCTCATGTCCTTCACACCAAGTAACCTTGTCCTAACCCAGAGCCACCTCCAAGCTGACTTGGGTTATCTTCTGGCACCCTTTGCATTTTCATGACCCATGGTCACTGCTGCTGCTCTTGTGGTTCTTACTGTGGTAAAAAATGTTATTCTTGGAAAACTTAAGATGCCAATTCTAAAGGATCTACGGGTTTGAGTGAAGGAATAGACCCATCTGCCTCTAGAATCTTCTGGTAGACCTTCAATGATATTTAAAGTCTATTGTTAGTTAATTATTATTAGGAATAATGTGCCTCTTTGTTTGATCTTCTTTCTTCCATTGGTCTTCAGTGTGTGTATCTGTTCAGAATAGCTTGTGAAGGCATTACTGTCTATAAACTCATTTGTAAAGATCACCTCATCTGATTAGCTTGATGTTTCCTAACAGTAGCATGGGCCTCTGGGGAGAGAGACATGGACCAGGTAATTTGATTCGGAGAAAATCAGGCAAGTCATAGTTCTTCTGGTATCACCTGACTTCACCTGGTTGCCAAGGTAGACTCCTGAAGAAGAAGAGGCAAAGTTAACACAAAAGGTCAAGGTAGCTGCCTGATACTGATGGGACATTTTAATTATTTCAGGTGAGCGGAAATGGATACAAACATGGGAATTCCTAGTATGTTTGTTCCTTTTTTGAATGAAAATCCTCAGTCTCAATTGAAATGAATTATTACTTCATATATCAGTCATGCTGCTGCATGTGAGAGGGCATTCAGGCATCTGTTTGAGACCATATGATGCTTATATGGGAGAAGCATGTATGCCACCATGTAAGTTTATAGACAAGCTGTAAAGACTACATTACACACTCTTCTGGGAGCAAAAAGTGTCCAGTGCTTCTGGTATTCCGTGGGGAGATAGGTCAGGGAAGTGAAGATGCTTTAATGTGTCCTATTTCTGGTTGTTCTGAGTTGATATACTTACATCATAAATTGCTATTCTGGTTAATACTGTAATTAAGGCTCAGTTATGTTTCAAGTATTAGTGGAATTGAGTCTACACTTTCACTGCATTGCAAATTTAATGCAGTAATTATTATAGAACAATTATTGTAGTGATATACTCATAGATGACACCCTTTCTTCTTTCTTACATTTGGATTAGAATTGCAAAACATGTTAGAATAAAAAGGGAAGGTACCACAGAAGGGGAGCTAAAATGACCAAATTACGAGGCCAGTCCTACTAATGAGAAAATAGGTACTGTTCGCTGTTTTTCTAACGTGGGCTAGTTTCTCTACTTTATTACAGTTGCATTTCTCAGCAGTCTGAAGCATTAGGTACTATTTAGTTACTCCTGATGTTCAGATATAATAGACTAAGTCCTGTATAGTTCCCAATCTTGGTTTCTTTTGGGTGCCTTAATAATGCACCACAAACTAGGTAGCTTAGAACAACACTTTTTCTGTCTCATGGTTCTGGATGCCAGAAGTCCAAGATCAAGCTGTTAGCAGGGTTCATTCCTACTAAGGCCTACAGGAGAGAATCTCTTCTGTATTTTCTCTTAGGTTCTAGTGGTTTGTTGACAATCTCTTGACACTTCTTGGCTTATACATGCATAATTTGCCTTCATCTTTGCATGGCATTTTCCTTGTGTGTGTCTCTGTGCCCAGATCCCCCCATTCCCTCTTTTTTTTTTTTTCCAGTACTAGAGGGTTGAACCCAAGGACCCACACATACAAAGTAAGAGCTCTACCACTGAGCTGCACTCCTGGCCTCTTTTTAAATTTTGAGACAATTTTCCTACGTTGCACAAGGTACCTCTCTAATCTTGAACTTGTGATCCTCCTACTTCTGCCTTCTGAGTTGCTAGGATTACAGGTATGAGCAACTGCATCCAGCAGATATCCTCTTTTTATAAGGACATAGTCATACTTGATTAAGGCCCATCCTAATGGCTTCAGGCTAGGAGGTCAGCATCTTTTGGGGGAGTCGGGGAGGCATGATTTAAACAATAACTTTGCCCAAGCTCACCTAGCTAGAAAACAAGAGACCAAATTCACACTCCAGTCCATGTGATTCTACAGCTCAAGGTTCTTGAGATATAGAACTGTGCCATCATAAATTAGGGAAATGAATTCATATCCAAATATGGTACATATTTCTTAATTCAGCAGTAAGTAGACAAACATCATGATATGAACATCTTTTCCTGACAGGATTGATTTGGTAACATGCCATAGTAAGAAGTATTAGTCTACTTGTCATGGAACTGGAGCTTTCATTTTTATATATATTTTTTTTATTTTTTGCTGTACTGGGCAGCTGAATCCTGGTCCTTTGGCACACTTTGCAAGTGTCCCACCATTAAGCTGCTTCCTCATCATTTTGCTTTTTTTTTAATCTTGATTCAGGGTCTCGCAAAATTGCACAGGCTGCTTCTGGTCTTGAACCTGCCATCCTCCTACTTTTGCCTCACAAATCGCTGGGATTATAGGTGTGCACCACTGTGTCAGACCCAGGATTGAGGCCTTCAGATATCCACTAACATGGGTGTTGTGCACAGCAGGCACGTAGGTAGTGTTCTTTTGACTCTAGATAGAAATCAGTGTATCTTAACCTCAGCACTGACGTTCAGGGCTGGATAATTCCTTTTCTGTCACATTTGTTGTAGGTTTAAGAACCATCCCTTGGCTACTATTTCTAAGACATAGAAGATGCCAGTTGCATCTCTCCAAAATTGTGACAATCAAAAATAGCCTGAGACATCACCAAATGTCTTGTGAGCGGCAGAATCACCCCTGTTTGAGAACACTGGTCTAAAAAGGAAGAAAGGCATTGTGGCTAAACTGCTCTTGCCTGGCACTGGCTGTACTTTGCCTGGACTTCATGTCTAGAGTAGGTGTAGTAGAGTGTGAGAAGACTTAGGCTCTGTGGCATCCATGGACATGAGAAGGACTTGGCAGGAGGGAAATTAGAAGACTGAAGATGCATTATGCATGCTCTTTGATCAACTTGATTTTCTTTTGTTTCTTTTTGCTTTTTGTCTTTTTGAGACAGAGTCTAACTATGTAGCCTGGGCTGGCCTTGAACTTGTGATCCCGTCCCACCTCCCAATTTATAGGATTATAAGCAGACACCACCACTCCTGGCTCAACTTGATTTTTTTAGGACAAGATATTGGTTTTGGAATAAATGTGAGGTAAAAGTACTGATTTCTCATGTGATCCATACGGCATCATCTATGTTTCAAGAAACAAGCAAATGAGTCTGATGGCAGCATGAATATTAATGTTTTTCCTTGCTATTTGGGGAGAATATTTGCCATTAAGATCAGGGTTTTATTGGGCCTTTGATCTTACAGATGGGGTGTGGTTAGCCCTGTTTACATGTATAGGACATGTGTGTAAGTTTTTTTTATCCTGATCTTTATGGTGAGAAGCCACAGCCATTGGAACATTGTTAGGAAGTTCAGACATAAGGCCACCCATCTCCTTCATCCTCCAGTTCATGCTATTTATTTGCTACTGCTCATTTAGATAGAGGATCCTCTCCTCTTTTCAGAAGGAGGACTTGCAAGCGAGTGGCTTTGCTCAGTTCCCATTTCCTAAGACCCGTCCATGTGTTTCACCTTAGGCAGTCATGTCATCATGCCTCCATGTCAGTCAGTGTGTTTTGTCTTGGCCCCAAGCATTAATGCAGTTGTGTGCACTGGTCACAGCTCAAAAAGCTGAAAAATGAACTTAGAGCTTTATTGCAAAAAAATGCCAACTAACAAAAATAACTCTGCCAAAGCAGAAGCAAGATAGGTCTACGGCTCTCAGCCACCACGGTGCAAAGGGCCTGGAAGCTCAGTAGAAAGTTTAAAAGAAAAAGAAAAAAAAAAATTGTTATGTGGTTAACATTCCAAAACAGTAAAGTCAGAGAACTCTAGGTGAGTCCTAATGTGCCTTTTAAGACTCAGAAAACAGACAGGTGTATGTTTTAAACCACTTTGTGCTCCCAGACTAGGAACAAAAAACAAGCTATCTCCGTGAAGTGCAAATAGATGATCATGTGGAGGAATCTGTGGGTAGGAATTATTGAGCCAGCATGTTAAAAATAGTTGAGGTGTAGGCATTTGATGAAATAATAAAACCCAATACTCCAACCTTTAAGGCAAGACATAGGGCTATATCACAATAGGAGGCAATGCTTTGAATAAAAATATAACCCCTACCAGAGACCCCCTCGGAAAAATTACAATGCATGTGAAGATTTGTTTCCCTGTCAGACACATCCCCAGGGATCCATCCTTACTGCCTTGCTCTACCAAGTTCAGAACACAGGATGGGAAATTGTGATGACCCAGCCATAATTCCTCACAGAAGTTGTGCCTTTTTTGTGTGTTGTCTGATACCGCCCATTCTTAACCTCTCTTGTTGTTGTTGTTGTTAGGTGCTGTCGAGTCGGTATCTGACTCATAGTGACCCTTATAGGGTTTTCAATGCCTGACTGTTTTCAGATTGCCTTGGGAGTGGATTGCCAGGTCCTTCTCCCATTTTTGTGGTGCTGGGAATTGAACCCGGGGCCTCAGAGACTGCAGAGCAGTGCTCTACCAACTGAGCTAAATCCCAGCCCTAACCTCTCTTGATAATTATATAATTTCTCATTTTTCAAAAAATTTAACTGGTGCATAAAACCACAAAATTGCACATAGTTATGGGGTACTTTGTGATATTTTGATATGTGTATATATTTTGTTACACAATTTTCTTTCTTTGTCTCTTCTTTCCTTTTGCTTTCTTTCCCTTTGTTTTATCACTTTCTCTTTCTTTCTCTCTACTTTTTCTTTGCCTGCCTGCCCTGCCTTCCTTCCTTCCTTCCTTCTACCTTCCCTTCCTTCCATTTGGGGGTTCAACTCAGGGCCTCACACATGCTTTGCAAGTGCTCTGCACTGAGCTGCACACCCTGCCCATTTTTTAAATTTTGAGTCAGGGTGTCACTAAGTTATGCAGGCTACCTCTGGCCTTGAACTCACAATCCTTGTGCCTGCATGTTACCAGTCACTGGGTTCAACAGGCCTGTGCCACCATGCCCAGTTCTTTATAATAGGATTTTCAAGGGGAAGATAAGTTGCTTTATGGTGGAAGGGAGCTTGATAACATGCTGATACTTGGATTGATTATTTATTTATTTATTGGCAGTACATGGGGACTGAATCCAGGGCCTCATACATTGCAAGTGTTTTAATGCTGAGCTGCACCCCCAGCCTGTTTTTACATTTTTTATCTTGATTCAGGGTCTTGCTAAATTGCACCAGCTGTCTCTGGCCTTGAACTTGTGACTGTCCTGACTCTGCCTCCCAAATTGCTGGTATTATAGATGTGATTCACAATGCCCCTCCAGGATGTTCACTTTTAATTTGTCAGTTCTTCTTTTACTAAAGCCTGTCTCCCCCTGTCCCATTTTGTTCATGTGCAAGTAAAATTTCCTGTGTATTCTACTGGCCTATGTTCCTGCCCCACAGGTATGGGTCTGGG
Source organism: Pedetes capensis (assembly GCA_007922755.1). Lineage (NCBI taxonomy): Eukaryota > Metazoa > Chordata > Mammalia > Rodentia > Pedetidae > Pedetes > Pedetes capensis. Next base: position 7,024 of record VMDO01020157.1, on the reverse strand, counting down.
GAGTTTGTTATTCTATAGGGAGTGAGCCCATCCTAGGTTATAGAACATGACTAGGTTTGGTTGGTTAGCAGGACTCTTGTAGGCCATAGGAATCAGGTTGAATTCAGAATTTTTACCACCATCCAGCAGATATGACAGAGTTTAATTCTGACCCAAACAGTTGTTAATATGAAAGTAGTCCAGGCCATAAAGAAAGAAAAGAGGCCAGTGGTGAAAGTGATCTGAAGTTGAATTTGATCCCAAAGAGAGTGCTCCTTCCTTCTCAGCTACATCCTGGAATCTGCTGGGTGTTCCCCACTCTTTGTTTGTGTGGTCATCGTACCATAAAGTGATAAAAGACTTCTCAGCAGAACTCTGCCCTTGTCTTGCAGAAGCGACCAATCCTGCAGTGTGTGCCCAGCCTGGTGGAGTGCCATCCCCAGGTGTGGGAACACAGCGACCGGAGGGGCCCTGACTGCTTACCAGCTTTGTTGTTGAAGCAGTTTCTCATCTTTCTGAATCTCTTTTAGCCACTCTTTAAATTGAGGACAGCAACAACGAAGGTGAAATTCCACATTGTTTGTAGAGTACATGTCTTATGCAGTTTTGTAAGTGGAACTCACATAATTCTAGTTGATGATTTTTAGACAGAGTGTTTCACATGCTGTTTTCCTGGAACTCTACTTCATCCAGCTACTAGGAGTCAACTTAAAAATAGCTCTAACGGTTTCCTTCCTAGACTCTGATACGACCTCCCAAACCCCTATTGTCCAGAAAACAAACTAGGCAATGAGAACTCAACCTTGAATCTTATAGCTGCCAGCCTTAAAAGCAATGTGAAGTGAGACCTGATATGAAAGACAGGATTTGTTTTAAAGCATCATAGAATCTCATGTTTAGAATGAATCTAAAAGCCACCTGATAGAACAAATCTGTGCTGTTAGAAGTTAGTAGATACTCATGGTTGGGGATAGTGACCAAATAAGATAACTCAGGGCTTCTAAGCAGCAAGACATCCCCTGTGCTCTCATCTGGCTGCTGGTTCCATGGGCACGCTCGCTCTGAAAGTTCATTGAGTTTGCCCAGAAGTGCACTTAGAACTGTGCACTATTCTCTATGTATGTCAGTATTTAAGAAAGTCGGAGAGCAAATTTTGTCATCCATGTGCTGCTTGGGCTGGGATTTAGATCAGTGGGTAGAGCGCTGCGCTGCAGTCTCTGAGGTCCCGAGTTCAATTCCCAGCACCGCAAAAATGGGAGAAGGGCCTGGCAATCCACTCCCAAGGCAATCCCGAAACAGTCAGCCATTGAAAACCCTATGAGGGTCGCTATGAGTCGGATACCGACTCAATGGCACCTAACAACAACAACAACTAATGTTTTGGGCTGGGATTTGGCTCAGTGGGTAGAGTGCTGCGCTGCAGTCTCTGAGGTCCCGAGTTCAATTCCCAGCACCACAAAAATGGGAGAAGGGCCTGGCAATCCACTCCCAAGGCAATCCTGAAGCACTCAGCCATTGAAAACCCTATGAGGGTCACTATGAGTTGGATACCGATTTGACGGCACCTAACAACAACAACAACATGTGCTGCTTGGTTCCTATTTTAGTCTTTTTTTGAGATTACTGTCTTGTATTTGTCACTTCTAATATTTATGAATGAAATTCTCCTTACTGACAAACTCTTAAACAGTACTGACTGTATGGACTAAAAATTAAAGTCTTGTTTTATCTTAATGCCTGCATTTTCAGTTCTCAGAGATCATTATAATTAAATTTCTTATAAGTTGTTCAGAACTTCTTCCCCTCTGTGTTTCTGAATTTTTCCCCTTTTACTTGAAAAGGGGATGATCACATAGATACAGTGTTCCATAACTTGCACTCCCCCCCCCACCTAACCCCGGTACTGGGGAGCTGAACCCACGGCCTAGCACATACTTTGCAAGTGCTCTTCCACTGAGTTTTATCCCCAGCCCCTTTATTCTTTTTTATCTTGAGACAGATATTACTAAATTATGCAGGCTGCCTCTGGCTTTGAACCTGTGTTACTCTTGCCTTCACCTCCCAAATTTCTGGGATTACAGGCATGTACCACTATGTCCAGTTTATAATTTAACTTTTAATTTAACAATGTATCATCAGTCTTCTTCCATATAGTTAGAGTATCAACATCATTCTTTTTAATAGCTGCATAGTATTCCACAGTATGGATGCTTTTCATTTACCTAGTCATTCTCCTTTTGATTGAGAATGAACCTGTCTACAGTCTTTTGCTAGTATAAATAATGCGTCTTGAAGTCCCTGATTCTTCCTATTAACATCAGCAGCACTGTGTGAATCCCATCTTAGGCAGCCAATTTTAAGCATCTTGTGATTGAAAATAACTTCTTCATTAAGATTTTGGGCAGGAAGTTTTGTGAGCATGGCTGCCAATGGTGGCTGAATGTCAAGTTTAGAGATAATGAACCAGGTTTCCTGGGCAGGCTTTCGTGCATGATCACTGTTACATTATGTATTATAGATCCAAGACAAGTGAGAGCACAATTATATTTAACATATAATCTCTCTGTCGGTTTTCTATATTAGTCAGGATGGGTCGTGAATGGAGCCAGTCAATAACATGATTATTGGATGACCTTGTCTCTTGTAGATTGTTGGCTTCATAAAGGCTTGGCCTTGATATTTTGTTGTTTTTAACCTCCACCTCCCCCCCCAACTCTGTTTTTATTTTAAATTATCAGTTTTTGCCTGCTGAGACTTATCCATCAGAGTCTGAAGATGTTCTCATTAATAGAATTATTGACCCCTTTGCAAACCAGCAGAGCATCCTCTAGCTTGGACCCAAAGCCTAGAAAATTTTGCTTGGCTTCCTCTTGATGCTGAAGTTACCAGTTTGACAACTGCTGGGTATGGAGTGTTGCTGGGGTTTTCCCCCCAGAGTTCAGTACCTGATTAAATGAATGTATAGAGAGATGAGCTGTTGTTTGAAAAACAAGTATGTTAAAATGTTAATAATGGAATATAGGGGGTGAGTATACAAGTGTTCACAGTAAATTTCGTCAGTCTTTGCTCCTATATTTAAGAGTTTTTCATAACAAAATATTGGATGAAAAAAGAAAATCAGGATGAGAAAATAGGAAAAATCAAAAGACTTTATAAATAAAAAATTCAGTTATCAGGTAACCAATTCAGCAGATACATGTGGGTTTTTGAAAAAAAGATTTAAATGATGAGAGGAAGGAGGATGAAGGGGAGGAGGAGGAAATGATTCTTATCACATCCTACAGATTTTGTGACATTGCTGTTTTCATTGTGGTGTTAATCCAAACCTCAACCATTTGTAAGGTTATATTGAATCCTCAAACCTTTTTAATGCCATCATCATCCAAATTTAGCTTCATCTGTTTTCCATATGTGGAAACAGGGACTCAGAAATATCCAGTGATTTGCCCAACATCTTAGTACCAGATGAGGCAGAACTTGAACTTCAGTTTTTTCTTACTTTCACTTTTCTTTTTCTTCTTTTGTTTTTGTGGTGTTCTTCAAAAACCAGGGTTGATCCCAGGGCCTTGTGTTTTTTGAATGCTAGCAAGGTTCCACCACTGAGCACCATCCTTAGCTCCTTTGTTTGTTTGTTTAGAGACAGTTTCACTAAGTTGTGCAGGCTGTGCCTATGTCTTCAAACTCATGAGTTACTGGGATTGCAGACAGGTGCCTCAGTACCTAGCCTGAACTTCTGTTTTCTGAAAGCATGTTTTTTACTCCATCGTACATTGTCCCTGACAATGAAATTCTAAAATCTAAAGTGAATCTCCAGGGACTTCATGGAAAGGCGAATCATTCCATTCCACCAAGAATATGTCAAAATGTAGTCAAAGTTACCATGTGGCAGCCTTTTATCCTTCTTCCCAGAAGGCCTTTGTCCACTTCCTAAAGCCTCTTTCTAAATCATTCCCTTCAGATTTTGTCCAGAGTCTCAGCAACACTGATGTTTTGCCAAATTTTGAGCAGCCTTATTTTGCTCTCTAGTTCTCAGATGTGTATCTGACCTAAGGTATGGTCTGAGAGGACCAGTGCTTTGTGAACTGTAATTTTATGGCCAGATGGCTAGGAAGCTGATAGTCTAAATAAACCTACTTTTCAACAGAGTGGATTTTAAATGAAATAATAGCCTGGATCAAAAAAAGAGCAACTGAGTCTTTTCTGTGTTTCTGCCTCCTTTACGGTGTTAGTGAGTGTGAGTAGATGTCTATTTTATGGCAGGCAGAGATAAAGAGTGAATTGTGTCAAAGTGAGATCAGGAAAAAAGGAAGATCACACACACCCTGTGTGATGTTGAGCTGTGCGTCGCTAGGACTAACAGATTCATTCCTCTGGAGCACTTTGCTGACGAGACTGGTCTCCTGAGTTGGATCCCCAAATCGATCTGTTAGCTTCGCCTTCTCCCGCTAGAGCTGTGGGGGTGATTACAGTTCTGTTCTTTTCTAATTTTTCTTTTTTCCCCCCTCATTTCAAATGAAATTTTCTTTATCTAGATGAGCTATTATTTAGAGCCGGCAAATATTTTAAGTTGTGGTACAAACACCTTTCCTGACCCGGTAACAATCTGACTCTCCTTCCTTGAGAAAACTATCGTTAGTTTCTGTTATTTTCCCACAGTCGGGCTTGCCTTGCTTCAGTCCTCTGTCTTGCATATGCTTTACACAACACATGTGGTGCCTGCTGCTTTTGAAATCAAATACGATTATTCTGTGTCCATTTTGCATGTTGGCTTTCTTCATTAGTAATGCATCTGTGAGAATGTTCGATGGTAGGACCTATTGATCACTTCTTTTCTTCCCTTCATAGGTTGTTTCACCACTTGTATTTGTTATGCATATCAAAGGTGGTTTTTTCCTTATTCCAACAATGGTGGGCCAAAGGTACAAGTATATTTATCTTTGTATTTGCAGAGCTTGTGGCAAAGCATTGATTTTTCTAAATAAGGAGGCTTGTTGAATAATGAAAAGGACTGTTTTGTTAGGGAAAAATGAGTAAAGGTCCTCATTCATATTGGTTATTAGGACAATTTTCAATCAGAATCCACCATGGGTCCCCTGAATCCAGTGTTAGAAATGGTATTGGAAAATTGGCATTCTCTTACATTGTTGGTGAGCTTTTAAAAGGTGTGTATTCTTTTCAGGGGTTGGTTTGAATCACTTGAAGGTCTCTGTCCCAGAGAATGGGTTTTTGCTCATTGAGGCATGTTTACAGACTTTGAAAATAGTCCTTCTTAACCTTTCTGCAGCCATACCACTGTGGTGTCTGATTCCATCAGATCTCGAAAGCTAAACAGGGTTGTGCCTCCTTAGTACTTGGATGGGAGACTGCCTGGGAACACCAGTTGCTGTAGGCTTGGGAGGACTCGGCAACCCACTTCAAAAAAAGTCAGCCATGGAAAACCCTGTGAATGACAGAGAAGCACCGACAATAGTGTTTCCTCTGTTGTACATAGTGTTGCTATGAGTCAGACACTGACTCTACCTCACCTAACAACAACAACAACCTTTCTTTCTTGTGGAGTCCTTAAAGGTTCCATTGAAAGCTGCAGATCACAGGAGACTGGGACTGAAAATGTGTCTGGAAGGGATATCAACACATGGTCATAGATGGAGCTATAAGAGTTCATCTGCTAAGAAGTGGTAGATGCTGTCCAGTGCACACATGCCCATTTGAGCACCTGTGTAGCCCTGCTGTATGTGAAATCTAGAGTTCCATATCCCTGCCCTACCAGTCATGCACCCAGAGTTGTTAGTTATTATCAGGGAGACTGAATAATGAGAAAAGATCTTAATGGAGAAAAACACACTTCTTGTCAAGGGAGAAATAGGTTCCACTCATGCAATCTATTGTCTTTGAAGGAGTGCCTACTGCATGTTGGCCCTGGGGCAGGGCCAGGGCCAACCCTGCCCATGATCAGAGAGGAGGTCACAGAAGCATTTCCAGATGAAGCCTGTTGGAAAGGGACCCCTAGCAGAGGTTGAGATGACCTGAGGAGCACATAGGTATTTTAAAGAATAGGTGTTCCAAAGGGCTGGAGACATAACTCAGCGGTAGAGGACTTGCCTAACATGTGCAAGGCCCTGGGTTCCATCCCCCGTGCCTTAAAGAAACCCATGTTCTAGTGGGTTGGCATACCTAATCTCAGGAATGCCTCACTGTGTAGTACGTCCTGATGATGTTACAGGGTGTGGTTTAGATTTATAGACCCCAAGAATATTTGGGAAGCCTTGAGATTGTCTTGCATTTGTGTTCTCAGAAATGTTTCACGTAAACCTGTTTTTATGAGACTCTGATTTGGTAACATTTAACTGCATAAGGTGAATTGCAGTTTTCTGGATAATAGTATCACTCAGCCTTTGTGCACAAACTTTGGGAAACCTCAGGCTGGGGGAAAAGAAGGCTATACAACCAACTCCACACTTGTGTTAATTTTACTTAGTTTAATTGCAAATTTATGGCATTATCAATTCCCCCGGAACCTATTTTGAGGTGGAAAATACAATATCAGAAGTGAGGAAAGAACTGTAATGGGAAGTTTGGGTGAGTAAGTAACAAATAAACTACATTTCAGGTTTCTTGTATTTCAAGACAGGAGACATATTGCTGATTCCTAGTTGGTTTTGAATGATTTATAACCTTTTATTTGTGGTTGAGTGTTACAGTCTATGTTGTCATGGAAATTCTATTGAATTTATAGGTCCATTTATCCAAAATGATTTTCCAGACTTCATTTCATGGTGAATCATGTTGCTGTTACTCCCAAGTACAAAGCAGTTTCTAAAAAGTTTCATATTACAAAGAGCAAAAACACTGTGGTGGTGATTTGTGTGTTTTTGAAATACAAATGAGTTCCACATGCACCTGGGGAGCTGTCCCCCTCTACTGCCTCCAGGAGATAAGCTCCACTGCATTCTAGAACCATCCTTATGTGTGCAATAGCTATGCAAGCAAGGAAACTGTTGTTTTAATAGAAAAGAACCTCATTATAGGAACCTCAAAAGTAGGT
>VMDO01020156.1:0-38123 GCA_007922755.1 Pedetes capensis | reverse complement strand
GAAGCTAAGCAGGGTCAGACCTGGTTAGTACCTGGATGGGAGACCGCCTGGGAACACCAGAAGCTGTAGGCTTGGGAGAAGGACCTGGCAACCCCCTCCCAAAAATCAATCTGCCATTGAAAACCCTATGAACAGCAGAGAAGCACTGACAATAGTGTTTCCCCTGTTGTACAGACGGTCGCTATGAGTCGGATACCGACTTGATGGCACCTAACAACAACAACATACATTTTGCTACAGTTGTTTCAAAGTTTCGAGTCATGCATTAGACCTTTAATCCATTTTGAATTGATTTTTGTGCAGGATGAGAGACAGGGATGTAGTTTCACTTTTCTACACATGAGTACCCACTTTTCTTAGCACTATATGTTGAAAAGGGTGTGTTTTCTCCAAGATATGTTTTTCACATCTTTGTCAAAAATCAGTTGGCCGAAACAGCATAGATTTATACTATTCCATGGTCTACATATCTGTTCTGTGCCAGTGTCAGGTTATTTTTACTATGGCTCTGTTGTACAATTTGGAGTCAGGTATTGTGATACCCCTACCCTCTTTTTGCTCATAATTGCTTTGGCTATTCAGGGTCATTTGTATTTCCACATAAAACTTAGGATTTTTTTTCCTATTTCTATGGAGAATATCACTGCAAGTTTGGGGGTTGCATTGAATCTGTAGATCTCTATCAGTAACAAAGTCATTTTCACAACATTAATTCTGCCAATCCATGAGCAAGGGAAGTCTTCTGAATTTTTAGTGTTTTCTTCAATTTATTTCTCCAATGTTTTAAAGTTTTCATTGTAGAGGTCTTTCATCTCCTTGCTTAGCTTTATTTCCAAGTATTTAATTTTATTGAGGCTACTGTGAATGGGATTGTTTTCCTAATTTCTTTCTTAGGCATGTTTGTTGTTAATGATTTTTAATTCTATTTCATTATGATCTAATAACTACAATAAATTATTTTGAATTTTTGTATTTGTTAAGACTTACTTTTTGGCTTAAAAGGTGATATATTTTGGAGAAAGTTCCATGGACTGCTGAGAAGAATGTGTATTCCATAGGTGTTGGATGAAATATTCTGTACATGTCTGTTAAGTCCATTTGATCTATGGTGCAGTTTAACTCTGAAGTTTCTCTGTTGATTTTTTTTTTTTGCGTGGATGATTTATCTGTTGATGAGAGTGGAAGAATTAAAGTCACTCACTCTGATTGTATTTGGACTTATCTGCCCCTTTATGTCCAGTAGTATTTATTTTTATAAAATTGAGTGCCCTAATATTCAGTGCATATGTATTTACAATTGTTTATCTTCTTAATGGATTGTTCTATTTATTAACATGTAGTCATCTTTTTTATTGCTTATGATTAATTTTTGCTTGAGGTCTACTTTGTCAGGTGGATATAGCTACTCTTTCTTGCTTTTGGCTTTCCCTTGCTTCATATATTGCTCTCAACCCTTTCTTTTTCAGTATACGTGTATCTTTTCCTATGAGGTGTTTCTTGCAGAAAGCAAAGAGTTGTTTTTTAAATCCAGTCAGCCAGGCTGTATTTTTATAATTAGAGAGTTAGACAATTTATAGTTAGGGTTATTATTGAAAAGTATTTGCTGATTCTTGTAATTTTGTTGATTTTATTTCCTGATTGGTTCAAATATTATTTGTTCTTTATTTAATATTCATCTTAGGGGTTTTCTTGTTTAGGGAATTGGATATATTTGATTCTTTCCAAGTTATCATTTCATCATCTATTTCTCTGGTGTAATTTATTTCTTCCTGAGATCTCTTGTTTTTGAGAGAACTCTTTTTTACTTCCTTCTATGTAAGATTCTTTTCAATATCTTCTCCAATGTTTGCTCAATGGTCATGAATTGCTTTATACTTTTCTTGGAAGGTCTTAATTTTCTCATCTATTTTAAAAGGTAACTTTGCTGGGTATAGTAATCTTGGTTGGCAGTTATTTACTCACAAGACTTGAAATGTATTAATCCAACCATTCTTGGTTTTTATGATTTTTGATGGGAATTCTGATGTTGTTCATATGAGTTTGCCTTTGTAAGAGATTTGGCATTTTTCTCTTCCAGCTTCTATTATTGTTTCTTTGTTCTGTAGTATTGGTATATTAACTATAATATCATGTAGAAAGGTGCCTTTCTGGTCATGTCTATTTTGAGTTCTAAATATTTCCCATACTTGGATATCCATATCTTTCCCTAGATTTAGGGAATTTTCTGCTACAATTCCATTGAATAGATTTTCTATTTCTTTAGTTGCTATCTCAGGCCTTCTTTTATCCCATGCATTCTTAACTTTAGTCTCTTGACCTTCTTCTAGAGTTTTTGATATTTGTGGTCAAGCTTGTTTGTTTATTTTATTTACTGTCTGAATTTAATATTTTCTTAACTTTGTCTTTGTTCCTGGATATTCTTTCTTTTGTTTTCATTTATCGGTGATGCTTTTCACTTTGTTTTTGTTTGATATTTTGAATTTCCAACATTTCTGTGTGTTATGTTTAATCCAGAATCTCAATTTTCTTAAGTTTCTCATCCATGTTGCTGACTTTCTTGTCCAGGTCTTTAATTGATGTCCTTACTCCATTCGTTTGCTTATATCCTCTTTGAAGTTATTAATCATTTTAAAAACTACACTTTTGTCTTTGATATTTCAACCATTTCAGTATCTTTGGTCTTAGTTTTTGAGGAATTGTTCACTTCTGGAAGAGTTGTGTTGCCTTGTTTTTTATGGTATTTATTGTGTTTCTAAGTTATGATTTACACATCTATTGAGAATGATTTCTCTTCCAGTTTCATTTAATGGTCTTCTTAGTGAGAAGCCTTCTCTTGAGGACTCAATCCCCAGTACTACTCAGAGGAGAGAATAAAATCTAATATAACAGCAAAAGCACCAAAACAAATTTTCAGGCTGGTGCTGTATGCAGTGAATTCTGAGGGCTTGTTGTTGTTGTTAGGTGCTGTCGAGTCGCTATTCGACTCATAGCGACCCTCATAGGGTTTTCAATGGCCGAGTGCTTCGGGATTGCCTTGAGGAGTGGATTGCCAAGCCCTGCTCCCATTTTTGCAGTGCTGGGAATTGAACTCGGGGCCTCAGAGACTGAAGCGCAGCCCTCTACCCACTGAGCTAAATCCCAGCCCAAAAACCTTAGATCTAGTTTTCTCTTGTTGTTAGTTGCCATCCAGTCGGTTATCCAACTCATAGCGACCCTCATAGGGTTTTCAATGGCAGACTGTTTCGGGATTGCCTTGGGAGTGGATTGCCAGGTCCTTCTCCCATTTTTATGGTGCTGGGAATTGAACTCGGGACCTCAGAGACTGCAGCGCAGCGCTCTACCAACTGGGCTAAATCCCATCCCGTCTGAGGGCTAGGTCAGTTAAAAATCAGTTTTCAGCTTCAGGACTGCATTCATTTTAGAGGGTTCCTTTCTTTGTGTACCAGGAGCTGTTGCTGGCCCTAATGAGCTTTGCAGCCTGTAGTATAGGCAATTTCCCTCTTACTCAAGAATCCCCTCTGTTTTTGCATCTACGGAAGCAAATACTTACACCTAGGGGCCCTCAAGTGTTTTGGGGAGTGGGAGAGGCAAACAAAACACTGAGAGATCTGCACTGGAGGTTGAGAACCAAGATAACTTGGCATTCATCTGCCAGTCTCAGTGCTTTCAGACCCTGCCCATCAATAAGCCTCCCTGTGGGAGGGAGAAAACTGCCGAAATCAAGCACTTAGGCCTAAAGCTGTCAATTCTGTCTGGTGTCAAACCATGTGAGGCAGGGAGGCAACCCCAGATGTCAAGTAATCTCTGAAATTCTTAACCTCTGTAGTAATCTTCAAGTGATAACGCCTGCTTCTTGGAGCAGAGGGAAGGACCACTTCATATTCCTTACTGCCTAAACTTCTCAGTGTGTCCATGTCCAACCCTCCTCTTCATAACTACTACTTCTAGCCATCTCCCCCTGAGACATTGTGGCTGAGTGTCCCTGGACTTCCTGAGTTGTGGTTGTTCCTTGTTTCATGTCTCCAAAGTGCTTCAGTCCCAAACAGTAGGATCACATCTGAAGATGTTATCTGGCTACAGAAAATATGAGATATAAGGAGTACCAAAAGGGATTTCTTCTCCAATACTAGGCTGCTATGCAGGAGGAGTTGGTGTCACACCAGCTTCTCTCACTGGATTTAAGTCTTGTAAGAACTGTAGGCTTATCCTGTAGCTAGGCCTGCCAGTCTGCTGTCTCCATGGCTTCTTGGTTTACCTTGTGGTTTCTTGTTTGGGTTTTCCTCCCCACTGGGGAGCCAGGGCTGGAGCTTCAGTCTGTTTTCTGCTTTTTTCTATGTAGCCTTTCCATTTCTACAGGCTTTTTACCCATCTTATCACTTCTTTTGTGTTTCTATATGCTCTTCTTTTTCTCTCTTTGGAATATATTCTATCCTTTATTACCTTGATTCTTCTCATTCAAAGAGTCTCACAGAAGAAGCTTCAACTCTGCTATCTTACCCCAGAAGTCTCCTTTTAAAATTTAACTTTAATATTTCCTACCTATAGATCCCCAATCTCAAGGCCAATGTTCTTTATATTTCTAACTTTTAAAATGTATGAATTAAGTAAATCCTTATGGATTGGTATAGGTTTGTGTTACACACTAGCATCATATATAATTTTACTGCTATTAAATAATTCATTTTGAGTTCCTAGTAATCTGTTCTCTAGAATGTTCTTCTTTTCTTTGTAAATATGCCCATTTCTCTTTTTTTTTCTTTTTTTGTGGTACTGGGGGTGAACCCAGGGCCTCGCACTTGCATGCTTTAATATGCCCACTTTTTAACTGATGGATTAATTTGTGCATCATTCTATGTGGACTTTAAAATTATTTCTTTGGAGATTCTAATATTCTGTGTCTGAGCAGATTTATTTTTCTTTGGTAACTAGAAGCTCTAAAGAAAAGAAATGATTATAGTGAGGTTACTAGTATTTTCCATTAATTATTTCTGGTTTTCCCCTTGCCTACTTTCCAGGACTATGCTTCTGTGCTCCTTTAAGGTTAGACGTGGTCACATGACTGTTTTGGTATAAGGAATAAGGAGCAGTGGGTTTGAGAAGAACCCTCAAGTGGCTATCTGTGATTCAACATGCTGTTTTCCTTTGCCAGGCTGACTGAAAAAACTTTGGGCTGGTGGCTGCTCTATCAGCCCTTGGTTGCCAATCTGCAATGGACATGTGCCATGAAGCCTATTAACAGTTGTGGTAAACCACTGAGATACCAGGTTTATTTGTCCTGCAATGTACCATAAGTCTAAAGTAATTCAGTGCTGTATGGTCAGTTCAACACAGGCAAGAGGAAGGATTGTATTGCCATTTTGTTGCATATCAACAAGTGTTTTCTCACGTGTGAATGTTCTTCTTTCAAATAGTAGTGTATAATTACTTTCCTTTGATTTTTATGTAAAGATATTAGGTAAATTCAACAAACAAACTTCTCCTTTGAGCACCTTTTAAAATTGACTTCCTAGGTGGCTTTAACCTCTGTACCATTACACATGTATACTGTTCTAAAGTTTATCTAAAGAAACTATTTTTGACTTCTTATACTTTCTTGCACTTGATTTGGAGCATAAGCAACCATGTCTACCCACAGTGGGCAATACTGAGAGATTCCTATAACCATTTACCTTCCCTGACTTTTCCGTCTTTTTCCTTTTTTTGGTGGGCTCTTACTTTTTGACTATGTGAATATAAAGTCAGTGATTAGATTATAGGGAGAAAATGTTGATTAATCGCCACTGTTAAAGATTTATGACTTCTACATGAATATTAGCCACATCAAATTCCAGTGATATAAAAGGAGAAAATCTTGCCATTGTCAATCATAAAATGTCAAATGTCTAAAGTTACTTGATGTTACAAATTTTTGAGTTTAATGAGAATCTTTCACCTTCCTTAACCTCTATTTTGAAAAGTTGTAATGGAAGAAATTTCAAAATGAAGCCTATATTTACATTATGGCTTTGTCATTTTGTAATGTTTTGGCTTTTGAAAAATTGTTTAAACTCTTTGAACTTCATTTGTCTCATCTGTGCAGATAATACTCATTTCAATGAATATAGCACATCAAACCTCATACCTGCCACATGTTGTTAGGTGCTGATGAGTTGAGTGTGACTCATAGTGACCCTATGTACGTAAGAAACATTACTATGTATAGTAAAAAACATTATCCAACACTGTGCCATGCACACAATCTTCTTCTGTTTGAGTCCATTCTTACAGACACTGTGTTTCTTCTTATTTTGAATCATGCCAGATCAGCAAAAGATGAACCTAGAGGCTTTACTCCATTTCAATCAGTAGGGTTGACTCTACTTTAAGGAGGTAACTCTTCCCTAGTTGTCTTTTGGATGCCTTCCAGACTGAGGGGTTCATTTTCTGGCACTATATTTGACAGTGATTCTCTGATATTCATAGGATTTTTATTGGCTAATTGTTCTGGGGCCTGTCTCTGTACCCCTGTGGTGTATGGTCCCATCAGATCTTGGAAGCTGAGCAGAGTAAGGCCTGGTTAATACTTGGATGGGAGACTGCCTGGGAACACCAGGTGCTGCAGGCTTGGGAGAAGGACCCCATAATCCACTCCCAAAAGTTAATCTGCCATTGAAAACCCTATGAATAGCAGAGAAGCACTGACAATCGTGTTTTGCCTGTTATATGTAGAGTTGCTATGAGTCGGATACTGACTTGATGGCACCTAACAACAATAATTGTTTTGGGAGTGGCTGCTAGGCCCTTCTCCCTAATTGGTCATGGTCTGGAGGCTCAGCTGAAATCTGTTCATCATGGGTGGCCCTGTTATTATCTGAAATACCAGTGACATAGCTTTCAGCATCACAGCAATGGGCAAGCTCCTACAGAACAGCAAGCTGACAGACAGGTGGGGGACCTGCTATATAATATATATGAAATTGTTTGCTTTTTCTTAGCCCAATATATATTTTGTTACTAATTATATAAAATGTAATATTCTAGAGTAAAAAACTTCAGAAATTTAAAAATGATGGCTATTGGTTTTATATTTTAATATATTTTATGCTAATATATTTGAATATATCTTACACTGATATATATTTTAATTCCCTTAAAATTTCCAAATTTTATACCACCCTGTGTTTTTAGCAGGAGGAGAATAGCAAACTTCACATAAAAGCAAATTAAATACAAGTATATAAAGTGGTTTTGGTAGAAAAATATAATCTAAAATACATACAAAAGACTTCTTGTAAGACCCCTTTTTTATAACAATTATTCATAAAGCTCTATACAATTCTGGCAGGGTAATGAGTCCATTTCTGTGAAAATATGTTCATTTCTATTCAGCATGCTGGCTCCCAAGGGAATTATGAATTGCTTTCCTATGCTGAAAATGCAGTTCATGAATCTCAAGGAAAAAAATGTATAAGGAGTCAATAACTAACCATTTAGCTTTAGATATATGTACAATTGTTATAAGTTTGAAAAAAACCTTAAAATATAAAATAAAAAGAAATAAAAATCAAAATAGTTGTTGTTTGCATGTATCATTAAAATTCCTACAGTCTTTAATCACAAATCTTTCTTAGAGGGAAGCTAAAAATGGGAATGTGGATAACTGTGGGAAGCTGCTATTGGGTATTCAGATGTACTGCCTTCCAACCAGTCTCATGTTTGCATGGGAAGGGAATGACAGGAGTAATTCTGAGGGACCAAAAGGGGAATCCTATTAGTTCTGGAGGATTATGTGCAGCCCCCGGGTGTATAATCTGTGGTGACATAGACAGGTTGCACTTTTTGCATACACTTGTACACCTTTCCTCTCTAGCTTCCCATGGACCCAATCCCTCCTTGTCTTTTAACCATTGCTGCTACACTTATTTACATCTTTTGTCCCACAGATGGGATACATAAGTGGAAAGCCTGCCTCTTCCTCTTCTGTTAGGGCAGAGGAAGTACTCCTCTTCCTATCGATGGCCTGCTTCTGCCCTTGTCTTCTGGAGCTCCCTGCTCTCTGCTACTCAGGTACTTTCTCTTGCAGGTATCCCCTTTCTCCCCTGCTTCACCAATAGCTCATCCTGTACCGGATATTCTTTATCTGCATTAGCACATGTTCCCTGCTCTCCCACCTCCAGGAAAATAGAATGTCCACTTTTCTGTTGGCCCCACATTCTGCATCAGTGCACATTTTATTTGGGTGCTTAGTGTCTCCGGCTGAATACTGGGCAGCCTCTGCCAGGAAATCACATAAATGTGGCATGAATGTGGGCATGAATGACTCACAGCCATCAAAAATATATAAAATAAAGCTTGTGGTTCATGTAATAAATAGCAAAAATATTCCCAAGGAGAAGAGCTCAGGTTTAGTCCATAGTAAACAAAGGGCAAAATGAGGGGCAGGGGGTTGGCCTTGGCTTTTATTGGTTTAGTTGTGGGTGGGGTGGATGAGATTGAATCCTTCATTGAATATGGAGGCTTGTGTAGTTTGAAGTTCCTCACTATCATGAAAGGAGGGAGCATGTGTGCTTTCTTCTGCATTTGCCCAAATGTGGGGCAAAAGGGGCATTAAAAAGAATGGGGCATGAAAGAGATCAGAGTTCAAAAACTCAAAACTAGTCTTTATTATACCACCATTCACACTTCCCCTTTAATGTAAGACTCCAGAGTTCCCCCCCCCTCTCTTTTTTCCCTGTGGTACTTGGAGGTTGAACCCAGGGCCTTGCATGTACTTTGTAAGCCTTTGGCCACAGAGCTGCACCCCAGGCCCCATTTCATGTTTTATCTTGAGGCCGGGTCTCTCTATGTTATGCAGGATGCCTCTGGCCTCGAACTCATGATCCTTCTGCCTCCACTTCCCAAGTCACTGGGATTATAGGCATGTGTCACCATGCCTTGCCAAAAGTCTCTATTTCTTCACCACAACTTTCTTTTTAACTCTTTTCCAATTGACCTTTAGTTTCCAGCTCCACCAAAAGATTTCTTGTCAAAATTGTTGGGCCTCCATGTGGCCAAGTCCAATAACAAGCCCTCTCTCCTCTCTTCCCAGGCCTCCCAGCAGTCTTTGACACATCTGACGACATTGGTCTTCCCGATGCACACTTCTGTCTGTTTCTGCAACTCCATACTCCCCAGGTTCCCTCCTGTTTCCCTGCTGGTTCATTTCTGTCACCTTCCCCTGATACTTCTCTCTCAACCTGCAAATTTTGGAGTCAAAATAGGATTCTGCCATTTTTTTCCTTCTGATGTTGACTCCAAAGCCATGGCAGGTATCATTGCTGTCTGTGGCTTTCATGGCTATGTACTGTTGCAAGTGTTCATTTCCATATGGATACCTGATATGATTTCTAAATTTAAAACCCAGGCTATTTGAAAGTACTATTTGGGCTTCTCATAGATAGCTGAAATGCAAAATTCCCCAAGGAAAGTTTGATTTTCCTTCCAAAATATGTTCTTCCTACAGTCTTCTCTATCTCAGTAAATGACATCATGGAGCTTGCATGATGAAGCTGGAAACCTAGAATTCCTATGGATTTCTTCTCTTCTTTCACCTCCCATGTACAATCCATCAGCACATTTCATTGTTCCACCCCTGCAACATAGCTCCTCCTGCTTGCCATGTCCATCAGTGAACAATCAGTTACTCTGAGCCATCACCACTTCTTCCCAGGTTTACTGTGGTAGGGTTTGAATCCCTCTCCACATTTCCATTCTCTTCTAATCCAGCCTCTGTTTAAATCACTCTAATAGCTCACTGATGCCCTCAGAATAGATTCCTGACTCTTCATCATGCCATTCAGTGGCTTCTGTGTAGCTCACAATATTCCAAATGCTTTCTAGCCACTCCTTTTATCTTTATATCAAGACTTTGATATGAATACATTATTATCCTCACTTTCTTGCAGCAGAAATAAACCATGACAATGTTATGCAACCCCTAACGGGGCACAACTAGGAAACAGTGGAGGTAGGATTCAATTCTAGGCCTCTGGGCTCTGGAGTTCACCCTTTAGTCACCATATCTTGCTGCTTCTCATGAGTGAAGGCATGGACAAAGAAATGCAAATGATTAGCCAGTGAGGCATGAAATAAATGTCCATTCAGCTGCTCCCAAATTTACCCTAAGAAGCAAATTCTCTGTCTCACCAGTCAGGACTAAGCAGCTTTGGCAACTCAGCACTGCTTCTCTGCCAACAGTGGGCATGGGTTTAGCTAGAATGGTTGTTTCCTTCTTTCCTTTCTACCCAAGCACACCATCATTGTGGCAACTGTGGATGCCAGGAAACAGCTTGCACTGCCTGCACAGGGCATGCAGAAGCGGGTGGTGGCAATTCGAGCATCAGTGCTTTGCAGCTATATGATTGCTGTGTGCATGCAGCAGAACTGAGCCTGTGTTTGCTGTCAGGACAGCAATTGTTACCACTGTCCCCAGCACCAATTTTCTTTTTGCACACCTGCCAATTTCTGTCCTCTGTGAATAATCAATTCCACAGGCCATTCAGATCAGTTCTGAAACAATAGAGCTTTTTGTTATTGTTTTATTTTGTTAGGTGCCTTGGAGTCAGGTCTGACTCATAACAAACCTATGTACAATAGAATGAAACACTATGAACACTTTGCTGTGCACATGATCTTTTTATGTTTGAGTTCATTGTTAGAGGCACTGTTGTTTCTTCTCATTTTGAATTGGGCCGCATCAGAAAATGAAGGTCCCAGGGGCTCTAATCCATTCCTGTCCTTAAGGTCAAGTCTACTTTGAGGAGGCAACTCTTCCCTAAACTTTTCTTAAATACTGTCCAGCTGGGTGGGCTTATTTTTCAATACTGTATTTGAAAATACTTCTGTACTCTTCATAGGGTTTTCAATGAATAGTTGTTTTGGGAGTGGGCTTCTGGGTCCTTCTCCCTAGTCTGTCTTAATCTAGAAGCTCAACTGAAACTTGTTTACCATGAATGGCCTGCTGGTATCTGAAATACTGGTGGCATAATTTTCAGCATCACAGCAACATAAAAGCCCTCACAGCAGGACAAGCTAACAGACATGTGGGAGAATAAGGCTTTTAGGTCAGTAAATATTGAAAAGATTGAGGTTATTGAAGATTTTGATTTATTTCGTTCTACAATCAACACCCATGGAAGCAGTAGTCAAGAAATCAAAAGACACATTGCACTGGGAAAAGCTGTTGTAAAAGACTTCTTTAGAATGTTGAAAGGTAAAGATGTCACACTGAGGACAAAGGTGTGCCTGACTCATGTCATATAATTTCAAATTGCATCATATGCTTGTGAAAGCTGGAAAATGAATAAGGGATACAGGAAAAGAACTGATGTTTTTGAATTATGATGCTGGAAATGAATGTTAAATATATTGTGGACTGCCAAAAGAACTAATAGATCTGTTCTATAAGAGCAACAGCATGCACCTTGGAAGCAAGGATGGCTATACTATGACTTACATATTTACATATACTATGACATATTATCCGTAGGGGCCAATCCCTAGAGAAGGACATCATGTTTGGGATAGTAGCAAGTCAATAAAAAATAAGGAGGATGCTCAACTAGATGGATTAACACAGTTGTTACAAGGGATTTAAACATAAAAATGATCATGCACATGCCACATTGTTGGGGAGTGTTTTGTTCTGTTGTACAGAGTTGCTTTGAGTCAGATTTGACTCATTGGCATCTAACAACAACAGCAACAGCAAAATATTGGTATGGAGTTATGCTCTGTGGAGGACAAAGTATGGAAAATAAGTTGATAGAGGTCTAGTTCCTCTCATTGAGGCAAGAGGAGGAGATGGGAATTCCACCAAAATTGAGTGAAAGTCAGTGTGTGCGAATGTTACAAAAAGTGTAAAAAATGCTATCAGAGCACAGAGGAGGGAGGGATTAATTCTGCCAGAGGAAATGAGGAGGCTTCATGGGAAAGGAGCTGGGCATTTATTAATTCAATAAATATGCATTGAATATTTAGTCTATTTGGGGCCCTTTCATGGACTTTATTAATTGAGATAAAATATTCAGATAGAAAAGATAATCTCTTGATGGTTCTCAAGTAATATTTAGTTTTGAAGGCTGGGAAAATTATGTCCAGTTTGGAAATCTTACTTATTTGCAATGTGCACCAGTCTTGGGGTGGGAGGGGAGGAATAAGAAGTGAGGAAACCAGTTGCTTCTGTTTTGCTTTGGAACAAAATGATCAGGAAAATCTCCGTCATCAGGTACTGAGCATGCCATTTACCTGTGGTATTTTATAAATTCATGCTGAACATAACACTGTGATTGCTGTAGGTAAATGGTTCTGAACATTGGCAGGAAAACATTTTGAACATAGTCTGATTTATGTTTAATATGTTTTTATTTATCTCCAAAGTCTTTTAGTGCATTCCATAGTACCATAGGGTAGTTAATATGGGAAATATCTGCTATGATATGCATTTGAGCCAGATGTAGTAGCTATTCTGGGAAAGAGCTAGGAAACACAAAAAGAAATCACTCCAAAGGCAGTATGATAAATGAAAAAAGCAAGGTGAAGCTGGAGCGTGACAAGGTTAGAACACCATCCAAATCAAGTTTCTGACCTTCAATAAATCTCTGGTTTTGTTGTAGGCTTTTGGATGTTGACTTGGAGGAGAGGAGATAAAGGGAGGCAGCATGAGGAAGAGTCTTATAAATGCCATGTTTTTGAGGTGATAACCATGATCTGCACAGTTGCCTCACTCTGTTATTTCTAGGTCTGTTTGTTCAGATATGAAAATTCCAGATCAACAGCACTGATTCAGCTTGTTTGGCATTTTCTTCCTCTTCTCTGGCCTCAAAGATGTGCGCTTGGGCGTATGATTTGGTATTATTCAGTAACTTTTCAGAAACGTATACTTCCTAAATTTTGGACTTGCCTTTCTGTAGGTAAATGCAGTTTATTCCCACCGTCCTCTCCAAATACTTATGAGATAGTCAGGAATAAAAGCACAACACCATCAACAATAAGACCTGGTCTTAAATGCCATGAATTGGTTCAAAACACTTTGTATCCAGAAAAGAAAATCAGAATTTCATCCCCTATTAGTATCCTAATGAATAGAGTGAATTTGGGAAAGTTTCTTAAAGCCCCTAAGCCTGTTTCTTTATGTAGACTTTGAGATACAAATAAGACTTTATAGTGTAAATAAGATGAAACATGATAATTTATGTAGAAAAGTACTTGGCACATGGTCAGCACTATGTTCCACAGAGAATGTAAGTGTAATGACAGCTATTCTTAGGGACAGAATCAATCCTGACCATTTCTACCAATAATGCTAATTATTCTAGCTGAGTGGGGGTAGTGATGCCAGGTTGTGCCATCCAGACTCCCCTTAAGGAGCTAGGGAGTTTTTCCTAAGTGATTGGCAGTGTTGGCTTCTATATGTCAAGCCTCCTTCCTGCTCTGGAACTGCCCCTGCCCATGAATGCTCCCTCACCCCGGGTTAGGGTCCCTGTCCAAGGGCAGCCTGCATTCAATGACTGTCCAAAGGCCCCTTGCTTCAGTGAGAGATGCCTCTGAGGGCTTCCCAGCTTTGGAGCTCTTTGAGTTACTGGCAGCGGCCACTACTGAAAGTACATTTCAATATTCCTTCTCCCTCTCTTGAATCTCGCTTCCCTTGCTGCTTCACAGTTGCTGCCGAGAACTTGCCTCTTTGAAACTTCTGCATACACATCTCAGCATCATAGTCTCTGCTTAGGATCTCAATGGAGAGAGACAGCATCTCCTTCCTCTGACACTATTTAGCAGTGCATCCTTCCTGAAAGAATGGGGACAAGATTCCAGAGGTGCAGTTTCCCAGAGACCATGCAGGCCCACGGTGTTAGCAAAGTCCACAGAACAAAAAATATGGCTGTTTTCTTTGTGCCATCAGAATGGTTCTTTCCTCTCTCTGAAACTTCTGGATTTCCCTGAGCTTTTCTGTATGTTTTGCTCACACAGTCTGGTTCATCCCAGACTAATTAAATTCTTTGCTTCCTCTACCCTGGTGAGCAGGACTAGGAGTTAAAGAGAAGACAGCTGCTTCTGACACGCATTCCACATGTTCCTCCTTCCCACTGCTCTTTAAGAGGAAGTGACAGATACTTTACCAGGGCAGCATAAAGAGAACTGAGTAAGGAAATGGATTGTGAGGTCTAGAAAAGACTGCCTGCTTGTCTGTTGGACTGTGATTTTTTGAAGTGGCTTGAGCATTACCTAAGCAAGGCCCAATGGACTTTTGAAAAGGACAAAGAAGCAAACTGAGTTTTTACAGCTATAATAATCTCAAATCAATGTCAGACTGACAAAGCTATAGACTATACCCAAAGCTTCTGGCTTAAGAAGTTGTCTGAGAGATGACCAGTTTTAAATAAATCATATAAATGATCTTAATCCAATGTTCATTACCTACATGCAAGGTACTGTTTTTGTCATTTAGGGGGTCACAAAGGGTGATTCCTGCCTCTCAGAAGGCTAGAATTAGGCTGGCATCTTAAGAGATCTTGCCTAAAAATGTCAATCCTATGACTTCAAATGTTCTGAAAGCAGTTCTAAAAACATGAGGCATTCAAGCTGTATGTCAGGCAGGCCATGATCACCATCTGCTGTAACTTCCATAGTACACAACCTTTAAAACATGAGCAGATTTCTTAGCATAGCAATCAGCTCAACTGAATATTCTTACCCACAAAAAATAGACAGCTGGGTTTTTGTTTTTGTTGCTGTTTGTTTATATTCTTGAATCTCCAGACCTGTTTTTGAAACTATTAAGGACAAAGTGACTAAAGCACTATATTTAGCATCTAATTTGATTTTAAAAATGTCTTTCACAATGAAGAACTTCAAATGTCAGGGGGAAAGGACTGCTTCACATAGCAGTATTTTCCTTTGATAGTCTGCCATGCAAACTGTATCAGCAATTATTGGACTCTTAAATCTTTCCAAGTGTTATGTATTACAGAAAATAGAAAAGTTATTAAACTTATGCCTACAGGGAAATATGAATCATAGCAAGCCAATCAACCAGAATTAAAAGCTTCAGATTTTATGTAATTGATGTTGAGATTAGTAATAACTCTAAAAACAAATTTCTTAAAAAAAAAAAAGAACAGTAAATGAAGTTATCTTCAGGCAGTACAAAGTCTCCTTAGATTTCGGAATAGATAGTTTGACTTTAGAAGCCTTTTTGACTATGCAGGAAAGGTTTTATTATGAAATTGGGGCCATGCTGATTAACCAGAGAAAAATTTAAAAAAATTATATGTTACAGTGCTTTAAAACTTGTTGCAGTGCATTTAAAGCAGGATTTTTTCTTGCCAAGTGAAGTTTTATCTGAAATCTCAATTTATAACAGGTGAAAATCATGCAATAGTAAAATATATTCCCTAAAATTTCATTTAGTAAAGTGAATTTATACATCCTAACTAAAGGTTCTTTGATAAACTCCAAAATTTAATTCAGCATTCAAATTTTCATTTATCTATGTTAGCTACACAATATGGGGAAAATTGCCATTCACACAGATAAGTAGCTGAACATAATTTTTTTCCTCTAAACATAACACTTTGCAGTCATAGTATACTTTTCAGGAAGATATGAAAAGAGATTATTTTTGGAGGATTGACACAAAGCAATTTAACCTGCCAACATACATGAACACATAGGTTTTTTCTTTGTTGTTATTAGGTTGTTTTCTCTACTATAATTTAGTATTGATGTGTGTATGTTGTTTAATATAGCTTTTAAAAATAGATTTGCCTTTTAAAGAGCAGTTTTTGGTTCATAACAAAGGTGAGAGGAAGATACCAAGATTTCCCATGTTCCTTCTGCCCACACATGTGCATAAGCTCCTCCATTATCAACTTCTCCCCTCAAAGTGGCTCATTTTTTCTAGTTAAGGAACCTACACTTTCACTTCATAATCACCCCAAATTCATAGTTTACATTGGGACTCACTCTTGGTCTTGTGTATTTTATGGGGTTGGACAAATGTATGATATCATATGTCTGACATTATAGTATGGTACAAGGTATTATCACTGCCTTAAAAATCCTTTGTGCTCTACTTTTACATCCTTTCCTCAACCCTAATCTCTCCAAGCACTGACCTTTTTACTGTCTGCATAGCTTTACTCTTCTTCAGAAAGTCATGTAATTGGGATAATAGAGCATGTATCTTTTTATACATGCCTTCTTTTACTTGGTAACATGACTTACATTTCCTTTGTCTTTTCATGGCTTGATAGCCCATTCTTATGTTGAATAATATTCCAGTACTTGGATGTGCCACAGTTAATTTTATCCACTCACATACTGAATGACATCATGGTTCCCACATTTTGTCAATTATGAGTAAAGCTGCCATAAACACTTGCATGCAAATTTTCCTATGGACATAACTTTTCAGTTTCTTTGGGAAGTAATCACAGAGTAATTGCTGGATTCTATTATAAGAATATATTTAGTTAGGCTTATCTAAGAAGGGAAATGGCCCATAGCCATAGCCCTGTGGCATCCAATCACATCAGATCTCAGAAGCTAAACAGGGTCAGGCCTGGATAGTCCTTGGATGGAAGACTGCCTGGGAACAGCAGGTGCTGTAGGCTTGGGAGACAGACCCGGCAACCCACTCCCCAAAGTCAATCCACCATTGAAAACACTATAAACAGCAGAGGAACACTGACAATAGTGTTTCACCTGTTGTACGTAGGGTAGCTAAGAGTCGGATGGCACTTAACAACAACAACAAGAAGGGAAAGTGAAAGAGTAGAAAGAAAGGGAGAGAGGCTTAGTCAGGGAGTGGGGAACAGAGGTTGAGGAAGGGGGCAAAGGGGGCAAAAGGGGCAAAGGGGGCACGGGAAGTAATGTGAAGGGATAGAAAGGGAGAGGATAATCTCAAAATAGAAGATGCAACAATATAAATACATGGGGAAAGGGAATATAATCCATAATTGGGTATGATTTTATACTATATATTAGTGAAAAAATTCTGTGAAATATGCAAATTGATGAATGTATAACCAAAGTGATATAATAGTTGCATAATGGAAATAGCAACAGCCTTATTACTCTGTACCCCACCAACATTTATTAATAAAGGAGAATAAAAAAGTATATTTAGTTTAGTAAGAAACTGCTAACTTCTATTCCATAATAGTTTTTAAAATTTGTTTTAAAAGATAAAAATAAAAATTGAATTAAATATTTAAAAATTTCTGAAGTACTTCTTTCAAGGATAGGCAAATCTCTGTTATAGTGGATAAGAAAAATCAACAGTGAGGATGAAGCAACTCTAGTTCATCGACAACAGGAACACACAATGGTATAGTCACTTAGGAAGACAGACTGGGAAAGAAAGACAGAAGGAAAGAGAAAGAAAGAAAAGAAAAAACAATGATACATACCCTATGAGATTAAATTAACAAACATATTAAAAGATGATGGTTAGATGTATTTTAGACTTTTCATCAACAAGAGTTATTATTTCTTTTCCTTCTTAAAAAAATCCTGACTCTACTACTTATTTTCAATGTCATCTAGGACTATTTCTTTAAATTTTATAAAAAAATTATTATCCTCATCTGTACATTGTAAGTATATACTTAATGGGTTGGTCATGGGAATAAAGTAAATCAACATATGCTATCTCCACTTTTCTTCCTTTCAATTATGTTATTGTTAGATAATCTTGAGTTGGGTCTGACTCTTAGTGACCCTATGTACAACAGAAAAAAACACTCCCAGGTTCTGTGCCAGGTACATGATCTCACTTATGTTTAAGCCCATTGTAGACACTGTGGTCAATTCATCTAGTGGAGGGGTTTTTTTTTTTGTTGTTGTTGACTTGCCACTCTTCCAAACATGATGTCTTTCTCCAGGGATTGGTCCTTACTGACAAAATGTCCAAAATATGTGAGACACCATCTAGCCATCCTTGCTTCCAAGGAGCACTCCAGTTGCACTTACTCTAAGGCAGATCTGTTGGTTCTTTTGACAGTCCATGGTATATTCAATATTCGTCTCCAGCACCATAATTCAAAAGCATCAATCCTCCTATCTCCCCTATTTAATGTCCAGCTTTCATCAACATATGATGTAACTGGAAATACCATGGCATGAGTCAGGTGCTTTACTTTTCAACACTTGAAACAGATCTTTTGCAACAGCTTTTCCCAATGCAACACATCTTTTGATTTTTTTGACTGCTGCTTCCATGAGTGTTGATTGTAGAACAAGTGAAGAAAAATCTTGGACAACCTCGATGTTTTCTCCATTTATCATAAGTTGCTTACTGACCCAGTTGTAAGGATTTTGTTTTGTTTATGTTGAGGCAAAATCCATACTGAAGGCTATCTTTTTTGATCTTTGTCAGTAAATGTTTCAAATCACTTTCAGCAAGTAGAGCTGTGTTATCTGCATAATGCAAGTTATTATGAATCTTCCTCCAATCCTGATGCCACATTCTTCTTCATAAAGTCCAGTTTCTCACATTATTTGCT
Source organism: Pedetes capensis (assembly GCA_007922755.1). Classification (NCBI taxonomy): domain Eukaryota; kingdom Metazoa; phylum Chordata; class Mammalia; order Rodentia; family Pedetidae; genus Pedetes; species Pedetes capensis. The sequence continues at coordinate 19,599 of VMDO01020156.1, read as the reverse complement.
CAGCATAGAGATTGAAGAGGTATTGTGCTTAGAATATCAATGTTATGTGTTCTATTTCCCTTTTGATGATTTCTAATTTTCCCAGATTCATGCTAAGCACATTTCACATTCCAATTATTAATGTTTACAGTTGTTCCTCATTTTGAGTCATGCCAAATCAGAAAATGGGGCTTTACTCCATTCCTGTCATTAAGGTGGAATCTACTTTGAGGAGGCGACTCTTCCCCAGTAGTCTTTTGAGTGGCTTCCAACCTGTGAGGCTCATTTTCCAGCACTATATCTGACAGTGTTTCTCTGCTGTTCAAAGGGTTTTAAGTGGCTAGTTGTTTTGGAAGTGGGATGCTAGGTCCTGATCCCTAGTCCCTTTTAGTCTGGAAACTCAGCTGAATCTGTCCACCACAGATGACCCTGCTGGCATCTGTAGTACTGATAGCATAGCTTTTGGCATCACAACACACAAGTCCCCACAGTACGGCAAACTGACAGACACAAGGGGGTCTTTTCAATTGTAGATTAATACTAATACTATTATTTATTGAATCATGAACCAAATTAACTGACTACATGATCCTCTTCCTGCTCCATACAGTAGGAGTAGGAGAAAAGTCTTGATTCTATAAAGATGATTTTTTTTGGAGGGAGGGAGTGGTGAAACATTTTGTTTACAAACAGAAAATGCAGATGTTAAATTAGAGAAAATTTATGAAAAAGGAACTAATATCTATTCTGGTTATTTTGTACACTATTCTGTTAGATAATGGTTTTGGTTTCTAGGCTGTGTTGGAAGTTTAATATATTAACTTTCAGAGAAGGCATCTGAAGTAGTGAGAATTACATTGTTTTTCTGACTACTTGAAATAAGTCTTTACAAAGCATTTCAGATTTTCAGAAAAATTTTTATTATTAGCATATATTGTACAAAAGTAATGGATTTCATTGTCACATTTTCATATATACATATAACATTTAATAATGAATATTAAATATGATTAAATATTAAATATGAATAAATAATATCTAATATTATTCTCTCCTTCTACTATCCCTGACCCCCAGTTCCCTTCCATAATTCCAGTAGTCCACCTTTTACTTTCATGTCCCTTTTTTTTCCCCTCTAAGTTTCAGAGAAAAATCATGCCATACTTGTCTTTGTGAGTCTGAGTCTGGTTTATTTCACTTAACATAATGATCCCCAATTCCATCCACTTTCGTGCAAATGACATAACAAACTATTCAGCCTTTCTATTACTCTGAGGACTGTCTTTAGGATCTCCACAAAGAGTACATATGAGAAATCACATCTTTCTCCTCTAATAGTGGGAATTTTCTGTTTATTGGAACTAAATAATTACAGATGTCTGCATGTGTCCCTGTGCCACAGTGGGTGGTGGAGTTAATGTTTAATTGATAGGGTTAGGCCATCCTATAGTCTGACTTCTTCAGCCAGAATTTTATTGACAAGCTCAGTAGGAGTCCAAGGCAGACTTTATCTTTATATTCCAGAGCATTCACTGAGCTCTTCTTGCAGGCACAAAAACAAGGTATACCAGTACAATTGCGAGCACACAACAAAAGTATACCAGTACAATTGTGGGGGACAAAGCGATAATGGTAGCAAATATATGTGAAAGAGAACTTTAAGATCATCCTCTTATTCCCCTACCAAGCTTTGGTGAATCTGGAAACTGTAAGCCCCTGAAGACACCAAAATAGGAGTATAGATAGGAAAATCTCAAGAAATAACAACTAAGATCACCTGGCTATGGATAGGCTAGGAATAGAACCTTCACATTACCAAGTAAATAAACACACAAAACCTGGAAATTAAGACATGCTGTACTTGTCATGGTTCAAGGAGGTAGTTGGAAATAAATATGCTATGATTTCCCCTTCATACTTTTACTCTCTAACACACTGTACAATTTACTGTCTCCTCTACTGCAGTATAAACTCTGTGAGGTTTGCCTTGTTTGCTGCTGTATCCCCAGCGTGTACAAAATGTTAATCACTCAGCAAATATGTTCTGAATGAATTAATTGTTTAGTTAGATGCAGTCTCATCAGATCAAACACAATTGAGAATGGCATTATGGAGAACAGTCAGACCCAATTTCGATGAAAAGCTATTGGTGGTATCACTATTCCCTCTCAAGACAGTTAATTTTCCATTTGGAATTTAAGGTAACTATAAAATCTGGAAATAAATGAAGTAATTCAAGTATTAGTTAAGCACAAATAATGAAGAAGGCACTGCTTATCATTGGACTATCAGAGTCTCTTCAAAATATTTCTCAGCTGGGAATTGTTCTATCAGTTTCTGTCATATCTCTATAGAAATAAGCATTCCCATTTTAAATATTACAGGAAAGATTTGCATTAAAGTATGCATTGAAAATACAGTGGAAAGTATTTACTGAACCTGAAATCAACCCACATTTGCTTTTTTCCCCAATGTCCTGAATAAGCAGTCATCAGATACATATGCACAAAATAAAAAGTACCTAGTAAATGAGTTTAACCAGCAAAAAACACATCACAGTAAGAGTTACTGTTTAATTTGTTTTAAGATTTTATTGGAAAGGAAGAAACTTCTATAGTCAGGTATCCGTGTAGACCAGCATCCTTAGAAGTATTCATTTCTTTAAAATGTATTTTCATTAAAACTTACAATACCTACTGAACAGTAATTAATTTATATATAGGTTATGCTTTTTTGGATTAATTATGCTAAATAGTTGATCTTAGCCAAGTGTTTTATTTTTGCCACAAATAATGTTGTTATACTGTTATAATCAAGTCATTTATTATCTTTAAATAGGTTAGAATTTTTCCTGAAAGTTTATTTCCAATAATGCTGCATCTTTTGACCCACAACAATCTTTCAAATTAAATAACTCTGTAATAATCTAAGTATTGACAGTAATTTGCTTGATGCCTTTAAATCAATTGCTTTCTGGGCCACAGATTTCTTATCTATCAAACAGTCTTAATAGTTTCTTCTTCCACTAAAATTCAATAAAAAATTCAAAATTATTTGTGCAATTTAGAAAATAAGCAGAGAATTTTTGTTGTTGTTGTTAGGTGCTGTCGAGTCGAGTCCGACTCATAGCAACCCTATGTACAGCAGATCGAAACACTTGTCGATTCTGTGCCAGGCAAATGATCTTATTTATGTTTAAGCCCATTGTTGCACACACTGTGTCAATCAACCTGGAGGAGGGTTTTCCTCTTTTGCATTGACCTGCCACTCTTCCAAACATGATGTTCTTCTCCAGGGATTGTTCTCTCCTGACTACATGTCCGAAATATGTAAGACGCAGTTTGGCCATTCTTGCTTCCAAGGAGCACTCTGGTTGTACTTCTTCTAGGACAGATTTGTTGGTTCTTTTGTCAGTCCATGGTATATTCAATAGACGTCTCCAGCACCACAATTCAAAAGCATGAATTCTTTTTCTGTCTCTCTTGGTCAATGTCCAGCTTCCACAACCATATGATGCCACTGAAAATACCATGGCATGAGTCAGACGCACCTTCGTCTTCAATGTGACATCTTTGCTTTTCAATACTCTAAAGAGATCTTTTGCCACAGCTTTTCCTAGAGCAATGCGTCTTTGGATTTCTTGACTGCTGCTTCTGCAGGTGTTGATTATAGAGCCAAGCAAAGCAAAATCTTGGACAACCTCAATCTTTTCTCCATTTAATGTGAAGTTGCGTGCTGACCCAGTCGTAAGGATTTTTGTTTTGCTGATGTTTAGTCGTAACCCATATTGAAGGCTATGATCTTTGATCTTCATCAGTAAATGTTTTAAATCCTCTTCATTTTCAGCAAGCAGAGTGGTGTCATCTGCATAACGCAGGTTGTTAATGAGTCTTCCTCCAATCTTGATGCCATGTTCTTCCTCATAAAGTCCAGCTTCTCGGATTATTTGCTCACTGTATAAATTGAAGAGATAGGGTGAAAATATACAGCCCTGACGCACACCTTTCTCAACTTTAAACCATTCAGTGTTTCCTTGTTCTATTCGAACAACTGCCTCCTGGTTCATGTACAAATTTCTCATGAGCACAATTAGGTGTTCTGGTATTCCCATTTTCTGAAGTATTATCCATAATTTGTTATGATCCACACAATCAAATGCTTTTGCATAGTCAATAAAACATAGATAGACATCTTTTCGATATTCTCTGCTTTCAGCTAATATCCACCTGACATCAGCAATGATGTCCCTAGTTCCCTGCCCTCTTCTGAATCCCGCTTGATTTTCCAGTAATTCCCTGTCTATATACTGCTACAGTCACTTCTGAATGACCTTTAGTAGAATTTTGCTGGTGTGCGATATTAATGATATTGTCCAATAGTTTCCACATTCAGTTGGATCCCCTTTTTTGGGAATAGGCACAAATATGGATCTCTTCCAGTCAGTTGGCCAAGTAGCTATTTTCCAAATCTGTTGGCATAGACATGTTAACACCTCCAGTGCTGCATCTGTTTGTTGAAACATCTCTATTGGTATCCCATCAATTCCTGGAGTCTTGTGTTTCACCAGTTCTTTCAAGGCAGCTTCCACTTCGTCCTTCAACACCATTGGTTCCTCTTCATAGTCAACCTACTAGAATGGTTGATCATCTACCAATTCTTTCCTGTATAATGACTCTGTGTATTCTTCCCATCTTCTTTTGATGTTTCCTGCATCATTTAATATTTTCCCTGTAGAATCTTTCACTATTGCCACTCGAGGCTTGAATTTTTTCTTCACTTCCTTAAGCTTGAGAAACACAGAGAGTGTTGTTCCCTTTTGGTTTTCTGCCTCCAGTTCCTTGCATATGTTATTATAATATTTGTTTTTGTCTTCTCAAGCTGCCTTCTGAAATCTTCTGTTTAGTTCCTTAACTTCATCATGTCTTCTTTTTGCTTTAGCTGCTGGGCATTCGAGGGCAAGGTCCAGTGTCTCTTTTGACATGTAATTTGGTCTTTTCTTTTTTTCTTGTCTTTTTAAGAACTTTTTGCTTCCTTCTTGAATGATATCTTTGATGTCATGCCACAACTCTTCTGGTCTCCTATCATTTGTATCAAATGCATTAAATCTATTTTTGAGGTGGTCTCTGAACTCAGGTGGGATATAGTCAAGGTCATACCGTGGCTCTCGTATACTTGTTCTAATTTTCTTCAGCTTCAGTTTGAACTTGCATATAAGGAGTTGATGGTCTGATCCACAGTCATCGCCTAGTCTTGTTTTGACATTTTGTACAGAGCTTTTCCATCATGTCTTTACACATATGTAGTCAATTTGATTCCTGTATGTTCCATCTGGTGAGGTCCATGTGTATAGGCTCCGTTTATGATGTTGAAAAAATGTATTTGTAATGAAAAGGTCATTGTCTGACAAAATTCTATCATGCGATCTCCAGCATTGTTTCTGTCACCAAGACCATATTTTCCAACTACTGAGCCCATTTTTTTTTTTTTTTACTTTTTGAGACAGGGTCTCGCTGGGTTGCGCAGGCTGCCTGTGATCTTGGGCTTGCAATCCTCCTGCCTCCACCCCCCCAAGCCACTGGTATTGCAGGTATATACCACTGCACCTGACTACAAGCGATTTTATATGTGGGTGGGAGTGTGTATGCATGAGGTTTTTAATTTTCTTTTATCTTTTTTAATTTTTTTATTTTCTTTTTATTTTGTTTTTTATTTTTATTTTTTCTTCCTTTCTTGTTTTACTCTCTTCCCTCTTTCTATTCTCCTTCTCTTTTTCTTATGCTATATATGCGTCCTTGTATTATTTTACCATCAGAGCCCCCACACATCTGTCAGTTTGCTGCACTGTGAGGGCTTGCATGTTGCGATGAGGCTGAGAGCTCTGCCACTGTAACCTCGGACATGAACAAGGTTACCCATGGTGGACAGGTTTTCAGCTGAGCTTCCAGACTAAGACAGACTAGGGAGTAGGACCTGGCGAGCCACTCCTGAAACAACTAGCCATTGAAAACCCTATGAATAGCAAAGAGATACTGTCAGATATAGTGCCGGAAAACGAGGCCCCCAGGTTGGAAGGCACTCAAAAGACTGCCTCCTCCAAGTAGAGTCTAGCGTGATGACTGAAATGGAGTAAAGCCCCAGGGTGCTCAACTTGCTGATGTGCTACGACTCAAAATGAGGAGAAACAACTGTAAACATCCATTAATAATTGGAACATGGAATGTACATAGTATGAATCTAGGAAAATTAGAAATAGTTAAAAGAGAAATGGAGCGCACAAACATTAACATTCTAGGCATCAGTGAGCTAAAATGGACCGGCATAGGCCATTTTGAGTCAGATGATCATATGGTCTACTATGCTGGGAATGATAAACTAAAGAGAAATGGGGTTGCATTCATTATCAAAGAAGACATTTCAAGATCTGTCATGAAATACAATGTCAGTGATAGAATAATATCCGTACTCCTACAAGGAAGGCCAGTTAATATGACTATTACTCAAATTTATGCACCCACCACTAAGGCCACAAATGAAGAAAGCGAAGACTTCTATCAGCTTCTGCAATCTGAAATAGATCAAACATGCAATCAAGACATACTGATAATCACTGGTGACTGGAATGCAAAGGTTGGAAGCAGAGAATAAAATACATATATTCAAATTAACATTCTTCAATGCCCATCAAATATACTATCTTTTCATCCAATTAATCATTGGTACTGATTATAAGGTTTCATCTGTCTGTATGATATGAATAAATAGTAGCTTGAGCCTTTTAAAAGTGAAAGGAAGGATCATATTTTTGATAGAATTTTCCTTTCAATTTACATTTAGAGAGAAATGTTTCTAAAGGAAGAATGGGGAAGTCTGATAGAATAACTTTACTTCAGTATTGGGGCAAATGGACTCAATAAATGGGTTAGACTATAGTTCTAACCTCACAGCTGAATTGTCTTATTGCATTGAGACTAAAGTAAATTTCCCATTATAAATTTTGCCTGTTTATTTTTTTCTCAATTTCTTATTTCTCTGTTCACATATTCATATTGCAATGGAAATCAATGGTCAACAGTATTTCAGGATAGAACAATACCTTTCCTTTATTTTCAAACAAAAAACTATAAAATATATTGGCTTTATTCTCATTAAAATTATGAAGGTAAGTTAATTTTCCCTTTGTATTTTCCTAAAATTATACTGGACAAACACATTCTATAGTACATAAAAGAGTAACTACTGAGACATATAAAAAAGCATCAACAATACAAATGAATCATAGTACATATGCTGACTCTGAGTGATAGTTATACTGAGAATCTATATAATTGTTGATTACAGTTCTTCAAAAATTGCATAACATGAATACATTTAATCCATCATTTAAAAAACTTAGACTAAAACAGTCCTATGTAAAGTAAAAACTGAAAACACCCCCATGTACTTTCCCACATGAATTTCATTTCCCTCTCCAAAAGGATGTACTGGTGAATTTCGACTGTGAGGTTTTGGTAAAGTCATCTTCAAACTATTTTCTATTCATATATATGCATATATTTTTATATGTACATATACATAGATATATATTACAGAGAGACATACAGGTGTATATATTTGTAGAGGTTTGAAAAATACTGAATATATATATAATACATATTTATGAACATGAATATTTTCTCTTTGTATTCTTATTTTTGTTTGTTTAACTTGCAAGTAGCTTGGAGCACTCTTTATAAGTCACTATTTATAGATTCCCCTGATTCTTGGAGTGGATACATGCTAGTTCACTGAATGCAATTTACTTGGCTTCTAAACATATTTTAGGAATTTCTTTTACTTCTTCTTTCTTGATGTCATGAAATAAGGGATGCGTTTTTATGAATTTTATTTCCTTCCAGGGAACACTTTTTGAGTCTGTGTGACTATAGGTTTTAAAGCAGACTGTGCAGGAGATACTGTGCATGAGCTGTTAGATTTCATGGGCTGTGATTTTCGAAAGGTCTTATCTTTAAATGCTGAAGACTAACATTTTGAGAGTTTATATTATCAGAAGTTGTTGAGTAGAGTCCTGGCTGATTTGATTGGCTATCAGATCAGGTTTAATAGCTTATTTATTGATTACTGGATTTGAAAGCCTGTTATCTAATCATTGTATTTTATATAGAATTTTATATTATTTTTTATAGTAATCATTGTATTTCATATAGAATGTTATCAATAAATATTCTAAAAAATTTGGAAAACATAAGAAAGATAATCTCACCACTACCCAGATGTAACTTCTGTTGTACTTTTGGGCCTTTATTTTCCAAAGTTTTTCCTCTGAGTATATATTATTATGGGGTTTGGGTTTAGCTCAGTTGGCAGAGTACTGCTTTGTGCTCTTTGAGCCCTAGGTTCAATCCCCAGCTCCACAAAAATGGGAGAGGAATGTGGCAATCTACTCCCAAAACAATCTGTAAACAATCAGCCATTGAAAACCCTATGAATAGTAGAGAACTGACATGGTGCCCCACATGGCACAGTGTTGGGTAATATTTCATTCTGTTGTACATACGGCCACTATAAGTTGGACATGACTCAACAATACCTAACAACAACAACAACAATATACTGTTGTTGTTGTTAGGTGCCGTCGAGTCAGTATCCGACTCATAGTGACCCTCATAGGGTTTTCAATGGTTGACCCTTTCGGAATTGCCTCGGGAGTGAATTACCAGGCCCTTCTCCCATTTTTGTGGTGCTGGGAATTGAACTCCGGACCTCAGAGACTGCAGTGCAGTGCTCTACTAACTGAACAAGCAATAATATATTATTATAGACATATTTGTCTAGCTTCTGAAATCAGACCTACTGAGATCAAATCCTAGCTCTGTGACGTGTTTGTTAAGTGTTTTTGAGTAAGTTCCATAAGTGTTCTCTTAGTTTCTTCATCTGTAAGAAGGGGAGGGTAAATACTACCTCATAGAACTGTGAGTCCCTCATAGAATTGTGAGAATCTAATGAAATACATACATGAAGAGCATTAAATCTAGTATGCAGTATGTGTAAAATAACTGTTGTTATATAAATAATTTAGAACATGCTGCACAGTATTTTTTATCTTTTTCTCATTTAATGTATTCTGAACATTTCTGCAGGTTATTAATCACTTCAGTACTTAATTAAGTGAGAGAATGGAATACCATCATAAGAATGTAGTAACAATCCATTGTTATTGGACAGCTGAAACAGTTAAAAATTTTATGCTAAAGTAACAACCAAGCCAGGTGTGGTGGTGAACCGGGTAATCTTAGTATTTGGGAGACTGAGCTAGTAAGAGCCTGAGTTTAAGGCCAGCCTGGGCTACATAGCAGGAGTGTTCCCCAGAAAACCAAATAAATAAAAGTAAAATAAAATAACTATAGATAATTTTGTATTATTTCATGCTATTCAAAATTCTCTAAATTGAAATGGCTAAAGCCACTCAGTGTGTGCCTCATTTTGAGGATTTTTATATCTGTTGTCAAACTGAACAAAAATTTGATGAATTTAAAAATCTTTATGTTAAAAAGTCTTTCAGTGATTTTTAAACAAAACAATTTATTTTTTCTGCATTTATTTCCTATTTGATAAATGTCTTGGTTTAATGATATAAACACTAATGGTCACAGATTAAATATGTGGTATAAATAATATAACATTAGAATGTTTGTATTCAAATAAATGCCATTTTTCAAAATAATAACTTAAAAGAATTTGTGCACACTTATATTCACAGATCCAATTTTGAAAAATATTTTGAAGCTATCCTTTGGCAATTGCATAAAGGCATAAACATTTTTTCATGTTAGGTCATTATTATTTGCTTTAACAAAGTATAATTAAACTATATTTCAATTTTTTTCATCAAAGTTGACTTACAAATTGTTTGCAAATATCTCCTATCCAATATGACTTTATTAATGTAAATCATGTTTTTCTAATAAAAAAAGTCTGGCAATGCATTTGGCTTTGGCAATAGATTATGGCTAGTTCAACCCAATTCTTAGGATATCTTACAACTGGAAGTAACCTTAAGACCTTGTTCTGTCAATAAGACCTAATCCGAAGCCCTAGCCAGAAGATATTTGCTAGAACTTTGCTTTCCTGATTGAAAGATATGGCTGTAGCTGTCTACCTTCTTTTGCCTTTTCCTTCTTCCTGCCTTGAATGCTGCCAGAATAGCCATGACTGCAAAATACTTCTGTGACCAGAGAGATCACCTCGACTGCATGGAGCTTCAGAGTCAATTCCACCAGCTATCTACCTCCAGAATTTCTGTTGTGTGGAAGAGAATAGCTTTCCTATTTATTTAAAGTGCGAATAGCTTTTCTCTTATTTGACTTGGAGCCATCCTTAACTGCAAACCCTACTAGATTTACAAATGTTCTTGAGAAGTACTTTAGAGTTTGTAAAAATCAATTACTGGAGGTGTTTATGACTTCATGAAAAAAATAGGTCAGCTTTTAAATGAGTATTCAAATCACCCAATTTGTTGTGGTAAGGGAACTTAGAGATCACCTAACTTAGAAGTTTTCAATTGTGGATGCTCATCAAAATTACCATTGGACCTTCAAAGAAATAAACATATCTGGGCCCCATGCCCAAGCATTATGGTTCAGTAAATCTCAAGTGGACTCAGGCATCTACGTTTTTAAAAAGCATGAGGCTATTCTAATAAACAGCCTGTGCTGAAAGTTGCTGTTCTTTATCCTCCTATCTCAGTAATCTGGAAATAAACTGAAATACATGTATCTCTTACCAGATTCAAATTTTACAGCCTAGATAAGAAAAATAACTTCATGCAACAGTATTTCTCAACAAAACTAAGGCTGATAAATAGAAGAAAACAGTCATAGCAAGTCCAAATTAACTGTAGCAAAGTTTCTTTCCAGAAAATAATATCAACTATGAATTTGATATTATTATTTCAGTTTTCTCACGTTTCCATGAGAACTTCACCATTACTTAAATTCTGATAATTTTCCATGTTTCTAGAGTTGACTGAAATTTAGTCCAATGATATGGGTCAACTTTGTTGGAATGATTAGCCTAGGGTAACGAATGGAGGTAACTTTGATGAGGCTGTTGTTGTTAGCTGTCACTTTGACCTCTTCATCTTTTGACTGCTCTACCAAGAGAAAAAGAATTTGCCACTGGAGTTGGTTTGGTCACTATTTATCAGTGTTGGAACCACTGGTGTGCCAGTAGCCTGGAGCTTGGTAGAGTGTGCTGAGGTGCAAAGGCAGCAGGTGCTATCAGCAGCCTGAATAGAGAAGCACTATTGGTTGGATGAACATGATTTTCAGAGTTTAATTACAGCTTTCCCACTTGCAAGCTGTAAGCTATGTGAGGTCTCTAAGCCTCATACTCATTATCTCCAAAATTTAAAAAAGAGGATTAAATGTGATAACACATGTAATAGCACTGTGTTAGCTATCACTGAGCCTGGAATATAGTAAATGCTCAGCTGATGGATAATTGCAGAATTAATCAGGACCTTTTTATGTACATGGGAGAGAAAACCAGTCTCAAATTAGCTTGCATAGGATTCAAAATCAGTTGGCTCAGCTAACACAAAAGTCATATTTTAAGTCCTCAATTAGCTTAGTCCTGGCTACATGTAGGTCTTCAGAAGATAGAATAAGTTCAATCTTTTAGCCTTCATCCCTCAACTTTGCTTTTTTCTACTTTTGTCTTACTCTAAGACAAGTTACCTCTAGAATTTTCACAGATGATTTCTAGTATTTCCTACTTACATGGTCCTCACAGAGATCTCAAGGGAGGCTGTCTTGGCTCAGCTTGGGTCATATGCCAATTATTTATCCAATCAATCCAACTATTCAGACCAGGGTAATGCATTGTTCTGATTAGACAGAGAGGGTGACATGTTCACCCCTGAGGTGAAGGTGAGTACTTATAATTGTGTGTGTATAGGAGGAAGGGTGGAATGTCACCTGAAATTCATAGGCTGATAGTTGAGATGGTTTTTTTTTTTTCCATAAAGAAAAAGTAGAAGTATGTTGCAAAGGGGAAACGATATTTTACAGGGTAAAAAAATAATAAATAATGACCATAACACAGAAGAAGTTTCTCATGACTTTCCAAATTACGTGTATATTCATATGTAATTCTTTGCCATATTATCTTAGTTATATTTTTATTTATTTATTTATTTTTTGTGGTACTGGGGACTGAACCCAGGGCCTCATGCATATTTTGCAAGCACTTTGCCACTGAGCTGTACTCCCAGCCCCCTTTTAAATTTTTTATCTTGATACAGGGTCTCACTAAATTATGCAGGATGCCTCTGGCCTCTAATCTGCAATCCTCCTGTTTCTGCCTCCCGAATTGCTGAGATTACAGGCGCGAGCCATGGTGCCTGGCTCTTGCTTATATTCTTTATAGCATAACATTATATTCGTTATTACTTTTTTGTTTACTAATTAATTGATTCTCCTTTTGCTGGGCAGTATTGCTTCATGAGGAAAGGGACCACATTTAGGTTATTCATTGCCAGCAGAGTGCCCAAGTCTTTCATAGTGCTCTTTTTATTTTTAGTTTAACAAATAGTTTTTGAATAATTAAAAATAGACATAGTTGATATATTTTGTTTTTATTGTGCAGTGTAAGCTGCTAGCAAGGAGATTATGGTTTGCATATAAAATGGTCCCCAAGGTTTATGTTTGAATGCTTGGTCCCCAGCAGGTGGCACTGTTCCAGGAGTCTGTGGAACTGTGAGAGGTAGGAACTAGCTGGTAGCAGTGGGTCTCTGGCGGTAGGCCTTTGATGATTTCACTCAGGTTCCAGGTTCTGGTAAGCTCTCTGCTTCTTGCTGCCATCACGTGAGGAGCCTCCACACAAGCTCCTGCTGTTCCTGCCAACATGGATGGGCCTCTGAAACTACAAGACAAATCAGGTTTTCTTCCAGTAAATTGCTCTGTCAGGTATTTTGCCACAGCTATGCAAAAGCTAAGACAGAAGTCATCTTCAAATTTCTTCTCTCTTTAGAGAAAACTCATACTTCATCTTCCTTTATTAAGAAATTCCTGTCACCATTATTATGTGGTTCTTTTGGGTAAGGATTGAGATAGGAACTTGCCGGGTAGTCTAGGCTATCCTAGAACTTGCTGTGTAGACCAGGCTGGCTTTGAACGTGCATCAATCCTCCTGCCTCAGCCTCCCAAGTGCTGTGAATATAGTTGTGTGCCACCACACCCAGCTTAGTGTGTTTTTTAAGGCTATAATTAGGCAAGGATATTTATCTGTAACTCTTGTAAACATCAATTCTACATCTTCAGCCCTGAGAAATCTCACAGAATACAAAAGCACAGTTTCCTAACTGGTTACTATGTGTGAGCTTGGAAGTCAACCTCTGAACTGGGTGCCATGGCACATGCCTATAATCCCAGGAACTTGGGAAGCTGAGGCAGAAGCCTTGCAAGTTTGAGGCCAGAGATAGTCTGTGCAGTTTTGCAAGACCTTATCTCAAATTAAAAAATAATAAAAAAGAGGAGCTGTGGATGCAGTTTAGTTATAGGGCATTTGCCTAGCATGTGCAAACCCTGGGCTCAATCCCTAAGCACTGGAAATCAAACAAACAAAAAAGAAGTAGATCTCTGAATGACTGGAATCTTTGTGTTTAAAAGATAATGGATTAGTGTATTCGTGCTGTTGTAATAAAATACCCAAGACTGGGAAACTCATAAAGAATAGAGACTTATTTCTCATAGTCCCATTGTTGATGTTGATAGGTGCCATCGAGTCGGTACCCGATTCATAGCGACCCTCTGTACAACAGGAGAAACACTATTGTCAGTGCTTCTCTGCTGTTCATAGGGTTTCCAATGGCAGATTGATTTTTGGGAGGGAGTTGCCAGGTCCTTCTCCCAAGCCTACAGCTTCTGGTGTTCCCAGGCGGTCTCCCATCCAGGTACTAACCAGGCCTGACCCTGCTTAGCTTCTGAGATCTGACGGGATCAGATGCCACAGGGCTATGGCTGCAGGCTCTCATAGTCCTAGAGGCTAGGAAGTGTAGGATCAAGGGTCTGGCCACTTGGTTTTCTGGTGAGGGCTGGGCTCCTATGTCCCCACATGGCAGAAGGATTGCAGAACAAACTAGCAAGCTTACCAAATGCTTTTATACTATAAATAGAGGAATAACTTTTCTTTTCTAATCACTTCTTAAAAGCCCTGCCTCTGAATACTATCACATTGGTACCACCTGAATTTTGGAGAGATCATATTCAAACTACAGAAGATAACAAACTTGATTGTATATGGAAACTATGTTTGCTTGTTCTGTCAATCACAGAAAAATTGTAAGACAGCTAAAAGGAGTTACACATTTATCAGTTTATTAATTTATTTAATTAGTAAATATTAAATTTCTGCTTTGTAACAATCTGGTAGGTTCTATAGATAAAAATGACATTTCAGTGTAGGACAAATATCTTCTATAATCATGCTTTAAATGGCTTATAACCATGAAAAGTGTTTTGAAGGAATAATTTGGCACATACATACCTACAGAGAATATAATCTACCATGAAGATGGTGCCATAATAGCCAAGGACTGCTCTAAGCAAAGGACATTAAATTAAGAAGTACAGGTTGGAGAGAAAATTACTCTGGCTGGTGTCAGGAGGAGGGAAACAGTTTTATTCACCAGAAGAACTGAGCTATATTCACTATGACTCTAGATCTTTATGACAAAAAAGAGTGGGGAGAGAAGCACGAGAGGGAACCAGGGTCAAATAACATAGGCCTTCCCAATCATATCAAGGAGCAAGTGTTCATCATACAAGCAATGGAAAGCATCTTAGTGCATTGGTTTTTGTTTTTTTCTGTCAGATGAGACATAATTGTTGTTGTTGGGTGTTGTCTGATCCGACTCAGTGACCATACCACAAATGAAACACTCCCTCACATTGTGCCATGCCCAGCATTGTGTCATTTCTTCTTTGTTATTCATAGGGTTTTCAGTGGCTGATTGTTTTTTGGGAGTGGGCTGCTGGGTCTTTCTCCCAAGCCTACAGCATCTGGTGTTCCCAGGCAGTCTCCCATCCAAGTACAACCAGGCCTGACCCTGCTTAACTTCTGAGATCTGATGGGATTGGATGCCAGGGTGGTATAGCTGCAGGCAAGACATAGTTAGATACATATTTTCAAAAATTTTACTCTGGTCCTGCCTACATCTTAAATTGGAAGAGGCAAAGAGTTCATGAAGAAAGATCTGTTGGGAGAGATAGTTTTGGCTTGAACAGGAAATAGAAATGGAGCAATGTGAGAATATTTATGATTTATATTTAATAGGACTTAATTACAGAATGGGTATGAGGACAGTGGGAAAGGGACAAATAAAGCACCTCTTACAGGTTTTTGGCTAAAGCAGTTAAGGGGATATTAATACCATTTGCTGAGAGTTGGAACATTGGGACAAGATAGGTAGGCTTTTCTATATAGGTCTTAGTTTTTAAAATGTTTTATGGTAACTTTTGTTTTCTTGAAATGTTACCTGTTACAGATTGAAATTTTATTTTGGTGTGCTATATCATTACTGATTTTCTTCTTCAATAAATTGTAAGCTTCATGTTATTTTCTTATCTTAGAACATAGCCTGGTGCATGGTGGGCTTTTAATAACTTGGGAGTGAATAAATAAGTGTGCTATCATTGAGAAATGACATTCAGGAATCCCCAATTAGCCCTTGGATTTAGATGTATCTGGAAGTGGAAAGACAGTTGACTATAAATATTTATTTGTGACATGAAAACATCAAGAGAGTAGAAAAATAGAAGAAAATGTCATGGAGAGGAGAAGGAACTGGTTAGTCAGATGACTGAGCAGCACTCAGATCTACTTGGTCATCTGACTGGAAATTGACTGTGTTGGCTTTAAACATAGAAGTCAAAATAAGATTTTCTTGCATAAACTCCACAAATAAAAAATGATCATAATCTTCTATTTTATTAATCTTGACCAAAATTTCATTTTAAGTCATCTTTCTATGAAATGTGGGAGGCAGAAAGGAATCAATTCACTAAGTTTATGGAGAACTTTAGAGATCAAAAACAATATTTAATCCAAAAATTTATGGGCATGATTAAAGCATATTGCTCACTGAAGTTGGAAGTAGCAATAATCCACATATGCATTGGGTTTCTGTGGAAATCTCCCCAGAAAGTTACTTCTTGGAGGAATTCACTATTAACATAGTTGGTTAGGTGCAACTGCTCTCCTCAAGCTCAACTACAATTGCAATGAACTTCAAATGGAAGATAGCATGAGCTAATTAATTACAACATGCTCTACATGAAATAATGATGTTATGAATGGCAAGTAGTATTTTTCACTGATAAGCCTATGATATGGAACAGGGGGATGACGATTTGACTGTTTGATCTACAGTAGAGAAAAACCAACATGGATTTCCTGATTGTATCACAGAACATACATATGGTGGGGATAGGTGTGTGCACTGGGTACTACCATTTGACTTGGTTTCTCTTACTGTGTTTCTGTACCTCCTTCATGACTATTACCACTGACAACAACATTGGAAAGGGCTTGGCAATGGTAGTGCATTTTCTTGAGTGTTAAACCTCTCTGATAATCACTTAAAATTCATGATTGTGCTGGGCATGGTGGTGATATGCACCTTTAATCCCAGCGACTCGGGAGGCAGAGGCAGGAGGATTGCAAGTTTGAGATCGGGGGCTGTCTACATAATTTAGCAAGACCCTATCTCAAAAAGTAAAAAAGAAAAAAAAAAGGGCTGTGTATGCAGCTCAGTGGTACAGTACTTGCAAAGCATGCAAGTGCAAGGCCCTGAGTTTAACCTCTAGTAAAAAAATAAATAAATAAAATAAAAAAATAAAATAAATCATGATCATATTTAATGCTCATAACAAAAATATAAGTGGCCCCAATCATTTTGTTTCCTACTGCTCTTAGAAAAAAAAAATAGAGGTTTCATTGGACAGCTAATGAGTGGTACATGCGGGACTCTAGTCCAGGGCAGTTGAACTATAAAGTCCACATTTATAACCACTGTCAACCTTTCTGAGGGATATTTTTTATTTGCTTTTTACTTAATGATCAATCTAAAATTAAATCTATAAAAATGCCATGTATGGGACTAGACTCAAGACCCACTGTCACTTAGCCAAAGCATAGACAGTCCACGAGGCCCCATCTACAGTAGACAATGGTGCTTCCTCTCCCAGTTTAGCCACCCTCCTCTGCCATCCAGCTTGGCCACCAGCTCTGGTTTGTCTAAAGTAAGCATGAGAGATTTCCTGAGTGCTGCTTATGTGAGTCTTTAAAACCCTATTATTGGTTTCTGAAGGCTTTCATCCATCACCCTCTTAAGATAAATCTCTAACAAGGCTTTTGCTCCTCCTTTCACGTTCACATTCCCTCATCCTCAATAAATTTCTTAGTGGAACCACAATTAATCTTGAGTAGCACATTAACCTTGTTCATATCAAAGTAACCCTGCAAGTTTTGCAGTTTTACATGTGATTAGAGACAGGTACCTCACACACTGTGAGTCTTCTTTCACCACGGGCAGAAGGGTATGGGTGAGCTTTCTGATCTCTGCTCCCATTTATCTCTGTTCCCTAGCCAGGCTCAGGCATCTACAAGACTTTACTTACCTCCCAGCTTTTAGATAATTCTTGATCTGTCAGCATTTTTTTGCCTTTATCTACCTATCTGGTAAAAGTAATTTTGCATCACTCCATTTTCTTAAGTGTTATTGCTGGATACATTAGTTTGAATTAAAAATTTAAATCTTTCAAACTATATGGAAAATTTAATCTTTTATTTAATGGATGTAAGGAAAAAAATGTCCTGTTTAATGTCTGAGTGACAGGATTTCTCTCTAGAGAGTGGCATCCTTTTGCTTTCAGAAATTCAGCTGACTCACCATCCAAAGGTAAGAAGGTTGATTAGTTCATCCGGGTTCTGCCAGAATCTCTTCACACAGCACAGTTATCTCCTGGCAGACTGCAATAATCAGGGATAGTCATACTTAAGCTCAGAGCAAAAAAGTTACATAGTGTGATTGGAAGGTGACAGGAGCCCTTCTTATCACCCATATGTATTTTCTTGGTTCATCTGCCATGGTACTTGAAGTTACAACCATTTTTATAATATTTCAACTTTAATCATGAGAAGCTTTCTGAGAGTATAAGTATGTCTGTTGATAAGAGTCACCTTTTCATGCATTAATGGTTATTAACATCAGATCAAGCATTAGCTTTGAGTCACTTTAATGACTCAAGAAGGATAAGAAGGGAAGAGGAGGAGGGTGACATGATAAATTTAGATAGGATGGGGTGTCAGGAAATCTGTACGTCAGGTGGTTCCATATCTGGAGGGCAGATGTGAATGGGCATTGCATTGGAATATTCAAGAAACTCAGAATAAAGGATGAGCTTTTTCAACATACATGAGTTGGTGTGGGGGGGCACATTTATAAAGTGAAAGTAGGAAGAGTCTGGGAAGGTACCAGAGTATATATGTCTATTTTCAATTTTGTCAGAGACTCAAACTTATTTTAAAAATGGGTAACTTAAAATCAATACTTGTTTCTCTTCTTATAACAAGAGATAATAGCAAAGAGCAAAATAAAGACATGGCTACATGTGATGAAATTGGCCTAGCAATATATGTTTCTCACTCAATTTCCTGACTCAGGCCCTACATTTAATGAAACCAAAATGATGTGCATGTGTCCAATGGGAGTTTTTTATGTCTCTTATGGAGAGCAGATACTTTTTTCCTTTTTTTTCTTCCTTCCTTCCTTCCTTCTTTCCTTTCATTAGAGGTTGAGCCTAGGGCCACATGCATGCTTTGTAAGCATTCTACCACTGATCACACCCTCAGACCCTTTTTATTTTTTAGTTGGAGACTGGGTCTCCCTAAATTATGCTGGCGGCCTTTATCCTCGAACTTGTGATCCTCCTGCCTCAGCTTTCTGAGTTGCTGCGATTACAGGCATACACCACTATGCCTGGCTTGGAGAGTAGTTTCTTTGGGTTCAGTTAAGTAGCATATTTCACCACTACAAAGCCTCATTAAGTATAGGTGAGATGAAAGGGAAAGAGTATAATATATGGAATTGATAGTATGGAGAAATATTCTTAAAGCACAACATTGAATTTTTGAAGATAAAATCATCAAATGAAGAGTAATCATAGAGGAAAAAGGAAGGACAGCCAATCTGCCTATCCTGGCAACAATAATAGATTAACTATCTCAAACTGATCATTGGTCCATGAGATGGCAACCATTAAAAAGGGCAAATGTCCAAACATGGGAACATAAAACCTCTATTGCAGAAAGATGAGTTTTCAAAATTAGATGGAAAGGTGAGAGCTATTATTACGGAAAAGCTAAATCAGTAGAGCAGAGAAAGAAATCACTAAGGATGACAGTATCTGGGAACCCACCAGTGGCAACTCCATTTTCTTAGGGCGACAGATTCAAAGGGCACCAGAAACAATTAAGAAAAGAAAACAAGAGATAACTCAGTGGTGAAAAAAAAAAAAAAAAAAAAAAAAAAGGGGGGTCACTCTAGATAACCTAAGGGGA
>VMDO01020155.1:0-37809 GCA_007922755.1 Pedetes capensis | reverse complement strand
GAGTAGCTGGGATTACAGGCGTGCACCACTGTTCTCAGTTTATAATTCATATCTATTTCTATAATATTATTATTCCTGTCTTTTGTTCCAAAAAGTATTTATTAGGTATCTGTTATGTGCTAAGTTTTATTGTAAGTAAGAGGAATGTTGAAAATTTCCTACTCTCTTGGAGTGCATATTCTAGAGGAAGGGACACAGACAACTGTGTGTGTGTGTGTGTGTGTGTGTGTGTGTGTGTGTGTGTGTGTGTGTATATATATAGAGAGAGAGAGAGAGAGCGAGAGAGAGAGAGAGATTGTGTGTGTGTGTGTGTATGGTTTTATTATTGTTATGTGCCATCAAGTCAGATCCGACTCACAGTGACCCTATGAGTTTTCAATGAGTTTTCAATGGCTGATTGTTTCAGGATTGCTTTGGGAGTGGAATGCCATGTCCTTCTCATATATATATATATATATATATATATATATATATCTCATGCACTACATGACAGAAATTTTATTCCTTTTCTCTATGATGGAGTCTGATGGCTTCTTTTGACCTATGCCCTTTCTGATAGTACCTACAACCATGCTTAAAACATAAATGATAATTTATAAATTTAATGAGTAAATAAATAATGGTAGGGGAAATCAGCTCATCCTGTCATTGACTGTCAATGTGACATCCACATTGAATCACAGACATTCTTGGCCCCTCCAAATTGGTACACACTGGATATCTGCATCTCCCTGAGCTACGGGGGCTCCCTGAGCTACAGGGGCTGTCATCTTCCAGAGAGACCCCACCACAGGTATTCAATTCAGATCCACTGTCTCGCTCTCCCTGCACCTTCCCATGCACATGCATGGTCAAGTGACCTTTCTCGGCTACTTTGGAGTCACTGGATTTGGTGGAGCTTCCTGAGAAAAGTGCAACAAGAGTGCTCCTTGAAAACAAGGATGGCTAGACTACATCTAATGTATTTTGAACATGTTGTCAGGAGGGACCAATTCTTGGAGAAGGACATCATGTTTGGGAGAGTGGCAGGTCAATGAAAAAAGGAAGTCCCTCCACTAAATTGATTGACATAGTGGCTGCAACAATGGGATTAAACATAAAAAATATTGTGTGCATGGCACAGTGTTGTGTAGTATTTCATTTTGTTGTACATAGGGTTACTGTGAGTCAGACCCAACTAGACAGCACCTAACAACAACCAGAACACCTGAGTTACCATCAGAAAATTTTCACTCTTTCCATATTGTCTCCAGGTTTCTGAATGTTAGCTGTACCATAGATTCATCATTACCTGCAGATGCAGAGATATCCTGGGCTCATGCCTTTCATTCTTCTCAAGACTGTACCAGGAAGGATGGGAGTAACAGATCACAAACCTCCTTTCAGAATCTTCAGTTCTATTTAACTTCCTTTCTTCCCAGCAACCTAGAGATGGCCCTTATCCTCATCTTCTGTGGGGAGAAAAAAATGTTGAAAAATGAATGATCAAATAAAATATTTAAGTCTCATTTCTTTAATGATGTTTGGACTTCCTACAGAAATGATTTCATTCCACCTAGGGGAACATTATGCATTAGAAAATTGTACTTTTTTCTTACTGTTCCAATGCCTGTTTGTAAATATTGAATTTGTTAATACATTGAAGATAAATAGAGGGAAATAGCAAAACAGAAAACCTTGTTAGCTCATCTTTTTCACAAGGTGGCTACGCTTTCTGGTCCACATAGCCCTGGGTGAAAGACTAAACACTGCCTGGTTGAACATAGTGACCTCAGAAGAATGCACAAAACATTCACATACCTTAGCTTTGTTCATATTCTACTTACCTGCGTATGTTGTCCTGTAAGTGCACATTATACCATGCACATGAGTTTATGTCTTTTTCCTATCAAAAGTAGTTAATGTGCTACTACTCAGCAAGGTGACCACTAGTAAGAGTAATCCTCTGTACATTTCAAAAAGCTAGACCAAAGGACTTTGAATGTTTTTATCATGAAGAGATGAAAACGTTTGAGTAGATAGACATGTTTAACCTGATTTAACTACTACACTCTGCATACATGTATCAAACCTCACATTTTTGTGATCTTATGTATTAGTTTAAAAATAAATTTAATTTTAAAATTTAAAAAGGTATTTAATAAAGTAATCCAAATATGCTATGTGTCAGGAAGCCTTTGATCCCTAGGAGAGGTTCAAATAATAAAATCTTTTTAAGGAAGAGGATGAGCACATGACAACTCCAAAGGGACAGGGCTGCGGAAGTCCGTGATGTGCGGCATGGAAGATAAATCTGGGAAAATAACTGAAGCAAGAGGTGGATGCCACAGAGTTACCATCCATTCTGAGTGAGTGAGTGTAGAGGATTAGGATACTGGCCATCAGGCTGCCAGGCACAAGTAATAGTCACCTGGATCAACTCTAGTGACACGATGTTTGCCTTAGCAATAATGATTTCCTTCTCTCCACTTCTTCAAGATATCTCAAAGACCACATTTTTTCACATCCACTTATACCAGGCAAGCTGAATATGTTTTCAGAAAAATTATAATAGTTACCTACTTTGTTGTTGTTGTTGTTGTTAGGTGCCATCGGGTTGGGTCCAGCTCATAGTGACCTTAAGCACAACAGCATGAAACACTCCCCAACACTGTGCCATGGCCAGCACTATGTCAATGCTTCTCTGCTATTGATAGGGTTTTCAATGACTGATTGTTTCAGAATTGTCTCAGAAGTGAGCTGTCAGGTCCTTCTCCCATTTTTGCAGTGCTAGGGATCAAACTCAGGGCCTGAGAGAGCACAGAGGAGCACTCTACCAACTGAGTTACACCCTAGTCCCTAGTTACTTATCTACTGTATTTTTAGAATCCAAACTCTTTACAACTCTGACAGGATTTTATATTTCTATTCAGTCTACTTCTTATAAAATATAAGATTTTAGTTCTATGCCAATATACTTTTTTGCATTAAATTCCATATTACAGTGATTTTTAGGAATGCATATACTACATTAAAGCCTGCAGCGGTAGCCCTGTGGCATCTGATCCCGTCAGATCTTGGAAGCTAAGCAGGGTCGTGCCTGGTTAATACCTGGATGGGAGACTGCCTGGGAACACCAGAAGCTGTAGGCTTGGGAGAAGGACCTGGCAACCCCCTCCCAAAAATCAATCTGCCATTGAAAACCCTATGAACAGCAGAGAAGCACTGACAATAGTGTTTCCCCTGTTGTACAGAGGGTTGCTATGAGTCGGATACCGACTTGACGGCACCTAACAACAACAACATACTACATTATGGGAGATATTACTCTGTATTTACAATTCTGATATATTTAATGGTTTCCAGATTCTTTTCAGCTCTATTTCTTTTTATCTGTCCTACTGGATTATCAAGTCATCCTTAGATCTCAGATGATACTACATAATAAAACTATGTTGTATAAACAATAGTTAACTCATAACACTTTGTGTATACTGTAATATGTATATTATAGGACTCATTGTTACTCAATGAAAACTACCAGAGCTGCGTTCAGTTTTTCTAAAGTTTTGAGGGTTGTGGAGAAGCTGAAGACAGTTCTGATCATGAGGTGCCAGAAGGGGAGGTAAAGTGGGAAAGAAGAAAGAGAGAGAACCAATAGCTGTGGAGTACACAGAATAAGAAATCATTTGCAAAAAGAGTCAAATGGGATGTCCTGAACTTCTAGTCAGAGTTTTTAGCTATTTGAATTGTCAGAAAACTGAGAAAAATGGGTGAGGATGATGGCTCTTGGCAATCCTATTCTATATAAGCTAACACTTGAATATCACATTCAAGTTTACAAAGATCAGTCAACACTCTTCATCTCCTTTAATTCTTTATAAATTAGATAGTAGAAGCATGATCCCCAGTTCACTCATGAGTTCCACTTGTGTGAAAGTCACATGGATTTATACATATCAGTAGGATTAAGCCAGATCCATGGACTCTATCCACGTGGTCCTCTCCTGCGCTTTACACCTCTGCTGCTAATTAGATATCAACTGACCTCATTATAACTAAGAGATAGATTAGATTCCATAAATCTAACATCTGGAGTCTAAGAATTTTAGTGGTATCTTTCTCAGGAGGTTTTCTTTTCCTTCAGAATTTCCAAAGTAATATAGATTGCTTTCCCCTATCTCTGCTAAAAAACTCTTTGCTACTCCCTTCTTGGAATAAATCAAAGATCCTTTTAATTAAAAGACAAATACTCAGATTTTTATTTTTAATTTCAAATAATAATGTGAGAACTCCACTAGTTGTGGTGAACCATATTCTTAAAATCTTAGCTATTCTTCCTACCTGACATGTTGTCAGGCGGGACCAATCCCTGGAAAAGGACATCATATTTGGGAGGGTGGTGGGTCAACCACAACAAAAAAAGGAGACCCTCAACTAGATGGATTGACACAGTGGCTGCAACAATGGGCTTAAACATAAGAAAGATCATGTGCATGGCACAATGTGGGGGAGGGTTTCATTCTATTGTGCATAGGGTCGCAATGAGTGAGACCCAACTTGACTACACCTAACAATAACAACAAAAACAAATACATAAATGTAAAATTCACAGTTCATTCAAATTTTCTTTTTTATTTAGATATCTAGTTAGCAAGGCCTACACAGAACAAAACTGTTGATTCAACCAACGCCGTAGCAAAAACAAGAAATCACAGTTGGTCATGAGTTATGCACACCAAATCATAAATAATGAGAATCTTGCTAATCAACCAGTTATCAAGGATCCTTGAAAATACAGCCTCATCAGCACTATACAGCAAAGTTCTTACATCATAAACGTACTTGCCTATTTCAAATAATTGTATAGCAATTGTAGAAAAGTGAAGTCTATTTTTGAATGCTAGCATGTATTGGAAAAATCCAGAATGATTAAGTCTTCTGGCATGTATTTTAGCTATTACAGCTGTTTGCAATATGTATGTGCTACATCTATATTTGAAATCTCTGCTATTGCCATTCACCATCTGCCCAAGGAAGGGTGAAAATGCCTGGGTTTTGTTCCTTGCTTATGAAATTGCACATAGCAATTTGCCAAACTTGCATTATTTTTTCTAGTCTTTTTCAAGCATCTAATCAATATCTTAGAAATGTTAGAGTAAAAGCTTTAAAATTCCTTAAAGTCACAACTGCAACATGACTTTTAAATTAAAAGATATGTAGGATAGCTTTCATGGCAATTTTGACTACCAAATTATTATTAACTAAAGACTAAGACAGACTTGGAGAAGGACCTAGCAACTCACTCCCAAAAAACAATCAACCTTAAAAATCCTATGAATAGCAGAGAAACACTCAGATAGTGCCAGGCATGGTGCAGTGTCAGGGAGTATTTCATCCGTTGTAAGAAGGGCTGCTATGAGTCAGACCCGACTTGATGGCACCTAACAACAACAACAACAACAAGACATACTAGGGAGAAGGATTCGGCAGCCCATTCTCAAAACAATTAGCCATTGAACACACTATGAATAGCAGAGACTCACTGTCAAATATAGTGCCAGAAAAATGAGCATCCTAATTTGGAAAGCATCCAAGAAATGACCAGGGAAGAGTTGCTACCTCAAAATAGAGTCAGATTTAATGATGGGAATGGAGTAAAGCTCCTGGGACCTCCTTTTGCTGATGTGGCACAACTCAAAATGAAAAGAAACATAGTGTCTGCAACACGGGGCTCAACATAAAAAGATAATTTGAATGGCACAGCATCAGGTAGTGTTTCATTCTGCTGTACTTAGGGTTGCTATGAGTCAGAAAACTGACTTCCAGAAACTCTTGAACCTCAAGCATACAGTGGACAAAGAAGTAATGGTAACAGTCTTACAAGTCCCAGAGTTACAAAAGCATCTCTGATGCATAAGTACCCAATAATGAGGGGTTGGGGTTTAGCTCAGTTGGTAGAATGCTGCTCTGTGCACTCTCTGAGGCCCTGGGTTCAATCCCCAGAACTGCAAAAATGAGAGAAGGACCTGACAGCACACTCTCAAAACAATTCCAAACAATCAGCCATTGAAAACCCTATGAATGGCAGAGAAGCATTGACATAGTGTCATGGCACATAGGCATGGCACAATTAGGCGATATTTTGTTTGGTTGTCCATAGGATTGCTGAGTCAGACTCAACTCAGGGGCACCTAACAAAAACAACCCAATAATAGAATTCTTACTTCTCTATTCAGTAAATTTCCTTATATAATTCTCACATCATTGGTCCTCTTGTATCTAGACTTCAGGGGTTGTATGAGATTAAAGTAGGAAAGTAATGAGATTCACTTAGAGGCAGGCACAATGATAGAAGGGAATATAGACAACCCATGGTCTGTTACCAAATAGAAAGACCAAAAGGATGAGTACTATAGTATTATAATGATGATACTATTATAACCTATCATAATAGTATTATATTGTACTTTAAGCTACCATAATAGAAGAGGAACATAATAATCTTCCTGAATTGTTTTAAAACATCTAATGACTCCTACTTAAAGTTTAAGAAGCAAGTTAATTTAAACCTACTTATATCAAAATCACTTAAAATGTATAAGTTTGGGGATTTTAAGGAAAGCTTCAGGTTCTAGTAAAATTTACTCACTGCTGTGAAAAGACACCACTAAGGAAACATTGCAACATTTACAGTTGCCACTATAACAATTATATAAATATATTAGTCAGATCATTAACATTCATGGTTTAAAACCATTTAGATTGAATCATAATTCAAAATTCCAATCTCAATGACTGCCTGAAACAGAAATCCCACTTCCATGATCTGAAACTAAGTACCACTTCTCAGAGGATTGTTCTTACCAACTTAACACACAAGGTTTACCTTTATGAAACAACTGAATACTACTGAAATCAGAAGTTAGAACTTGGATCATTCACTTCTTCTGTCTCTGTGGAACTGTTTCTGAATACATATGGCATTGGCATAATCTCTCAATAACATCTTGAGCTGATTCTATATCTTCAGGATTTTTCACATCAGATGAACCACTTGAGATCCATTTGCCGACTGGTCAGTGATCCACTTTTCTCTATTTATCTGGTAATGATCATCTCTTTATAAAAATATTTTACATTCAGATTATTTATGCCCATAAGCATTGTTTAAGCCTATATTTGAAAAGAAATGTCAGCTGGGAGTGATAGTACACACCTGTAATACCAGGACTCAGGAGGCTGAGGCAGGAGGTTCAAGGCTAGCCCAGGCTCCATAGTGAGACAGTCTCAAACCACTCCCATAAAAAAAAAAGCCAGAACGTGTAACTGAAGACTCAATATAATATTCTCCAATTTAACTTTGTAAGCAGACATGCCCCTTCACCTTAACTGAGTATTAGACTCAGACAGTCATAACTTCCCTCTAGCCTTCAGTCAGAAATACAACTATACCTTGCAGTGGAAGATGACACTATAGGCACAATTTTGTACTTTGCAGTTTTGTGATGGTAGAAGACGTTTTTTGACAATCAGTTTACTTACAGGCTATATCTATCTGATGAAATATAATGTTAAGGCTTTTCTTCCTTTTCAAAATTCAGGGATTTGCTGTTTTAAAGGTCAAGAAATGTTTGCCCTTTTAAAATATGCATTTATTTATAACTATATTTTCTTTATGAATTTTGACTCTGAAATTATTCAAGATTTGACCATTAAGTAAGAAAAAGTTAAAATACCACATCAAATACCAAAAAACAAGTTTGCATCAAGTACGGATAATAAAGAGTTAGGTTTCACCATATATATTCTAGATAGGTCTTTCTAGATAAGAAATTAAAAAGATTTTTGAATCTGTCCTTTACAATAATTAATGTTTATCACAGGCATTGAAGTCACTCAGCATCTGATGTGAGGATGCTTAGCACAGTGTCTGCTCTGGTCAAAGTGCCACATAAATTTCTGCTGAACCAAAATGAAACAAAATGTGATATACACATAAACAAATAAATGACAATGTAGAATAATAATTGCTTAAAAGGGTCAAATAGGTTGTTATGAGAAAATAGAGGGTGTAGCAACTAATGCTCAATGGGGATTTAGGGAAGGTTTGACCAAAGAAGTTGCATTTGAACACACACATAAAACATTTATTTAGAACCTAATAGGATTTTAAGAAAAAGAAAAACCTCTAATATATGACTTCAGCTGAGTTTGTATAGAGATTTACTTTACTGTTTGTCTTTCTTCAAGTTTCTGATTATCATTAACTGCTTTTGAGTTGGTAGCATTACTTAGTATTGACAGACTCATAATTATCACTTTAGCCAAGACATTGTGCAATGAGGGAGTCTAAGAACCAAGACACAGAAGAACCTCTAGGTCCATGCTAGTTGTCATAAAGCTGATGTGCTTTATCCTAGGACCAGCTCACTCTTTATGCTGTATGCCAACAATAGATTAAAAGCAAATCCCTTCCTATCACTTGCTGCTCAGAACCCATCACGACACTGTCATTGCTTGAATAAAAATCCAATCCTTTGAAAAGGGCTTAACGGGCCAGTGATGAAATGGCAGCTGCCTCCTGTCCAGCCTCTTTGCTTACCTCTCCTAGCTTAGCAATAGCAAGTTCCAGAAATAATGGCTCTCTTTGTGTGTGCGTGTGTATGTGTATGTGTGTGCATGCGTGTGTGTGTGTTTGTGTGTGTATGGTTTGTTTGGTTTTTAGGGTATCCCAGAATAGAGTTAAGAGCCCCGGGACCAGATTGCATGATTCAAAGCCTGATCCACCACCCAGTAGATGTGGAATTTCTCAACATTTACATAAACATTTACATAAACATCAGGTCTCAATTATTTCTCCTATAAAACAATTGTTGTGGGAAATAAATGACACAGCACATATAAGATTCTTCAAACATTCCCTGTCCATACAAGTAAGCATTTTTATAGAAGCTGCCATGATCGTTTTGTTACTCTAGAAGGTAATAAAAAGATTTATGGAATGAGTGAATCTAATTACTCAAGAGATGGACTAGCATGGTGTTGAGAGGTATGGAGTTTTGGAGGCCTACGAACCTGCATTTGAAAGCTAGTTTGCATACGTGTGTGTGTGTGATGCACATCTGTATACACCTGCACACAGAGGAAATCTAAAACACAGGCATCTAAAGTTGTTAAGAATAAGACTGAAGTGGCCTTCAGTAAACTGTGAGGCACAAAACCTGCCAAAGAAAGAGGCAGTTATTGGAACAAAAGTTGAACTATGCTTCATTTCTTCATTTAAGAACAGATAGAGATATTTCACACATTTCAGAGCTCCCCATAAATTTGTTTTAAATAAATATACTTGAGGACATAAATCAGCATGCTAGATACTTTATCTGCATGTACTAGACCTTCTTATTTTCAAAGGACAGTTCAGTCATCTCCTCTACTATGTAGTCTTCCATGATTGTCAAACCTTCCCCATGCTTCCACAACACACTACCTATAGCACTTCTCACATTTTATGTGTGCACAAGACCCTCTGCCTCTCTTCAAATTCACACTCCACCTCCTTCAATCTAGCCAAACCTGCTGATCAACTCTGGTATTGTAGGAACACCAATATCATCAAATTGCTGAATCCGAAGTACCAACATATTACATTCTCATCACATTCTCAACTGACAGGACTTCTCAGAAGGTCTTCTGGATTTTGAAACACTCCAACCTCCTGGATTCTCTCTTCTCACCACATTTTAGGGCATCCCAAAGCCTCCATGGCCTCTCTTTCTCCTTTATCCAGTTCTTATTTCCAAATAAAATCCAAACACTGCTCTCCTCAGAATTTAGCTCTGGCTCTTGTCTCTTCTCTTTGTATAGTCTCTCTCTCCACATGATCACATCATTCCCATGGTGCAAAATGCCATGTATACATTGATGATTTCCAATGTATATATCAGCCCAAACCAGCAGTGCTGTTGACTACATCAGTTGTTGTTGTTGTTAGGTGCTGTCGAGTCCAGTCCTTCTCATAGCGACCCTATGTACAGCAGATCGAAACACTTGCCGACTCTGTGCCAGGCAAACGATCTTATTTATGTTTAAGCCCATTGTTGCAGACACTGTGTCAGTCCATCTGGTAGAGGGGTTTCCTCTTTTGCGTTGATCTGCCACTCTCCCAAACATAATGTCCTTATCCAGGGATTGTTCTCTCCTGAATACATGTCTGAAATATGTAAGATGCAGTTTGGCCATTCTTGCTTCCAAGGAGCATTCTGGTTGCACTTCTTCTAGGACAGATTTGTTAGTTCTTTTGGCAGTCCATGGTATATTCAATAGATGTCTCCAGCACCAAAATTCAAAAGCATCAATTCTTCTCCTGTCTCCCTTGTTCAATGACCAGCTTTCACAACCATATGATGCCACTGAAAATACCATGGCATGAGTCAGGCGCACCTTCATCTTCAATGTGACATCTTTGCTTTTCAATACTCTAAAGAGATCTTTTGCCACAGCTTTTCCTAGAGCAATGCGTCTTTTGATTTCTCTACTGCTGCTTCTGCGGGTGTTGATTATAGAGCCAAGCCAAGCAAAATCTTGGACAACCTCAATCTTTTCTCCATTTATTGTGAAGTTGACTACATCAGAGATATCTTAAATTCACCATATCCAAAGTGAAATCTTCCTATGTTCCCCAGAAATATGTTAATCCTCTAGGGAGGGTTCTTCTATACAGATGATACCAGTAGCTGTTTAGTTGCTCATTGCAAAAATCTAGAAGTTATTCTTAATTTTCCATAGTCCTTAAATTTCACCATTTTATCCAGTCACTTGGGAGAAGAACCTGGCATCTCACTCCCAAAACAATTAGTCATTGAAAACCTTATGAATAGCAGAGAGGCACTGTTAAATATAGTGCCAGAGAGTAAGTCCCCCAGTCTGGAAGGCATTCAAGGAACCACTGGGGAAGAGTTGCCTCTTCATTGTAGAGTCTACCTTAATGATGGGAATGGGTAAAGCCCCTGTGACCTCCTTTTTAAAAACACAGCAGCTGCAACAATGGGTTCAAACACGAAAAGATTGTGTGCATGGCACAGCGTTGGGTAGTGTTTCATTCTGCTATACATAGGGGCACTGTGAGTTGGATGTGACTTGATGGCACCTAACAACAACAACCAATCAACAATACCCATAAATTCTACCTCTAGAATGTTTCTCTAATCCAATCACTTTCTGTCTCCATTTCCACAATTACTGTTATTCAAGTCAAAATTAGGTCTCATTAAAATCAGTATGATGGCCTGCTACCTATCTCTCTGCTTTACTTTGAAACCTATTTACCCATTCTTCACTAGAGTTGGGATGATCTTTAGAAATTCAAATAAAACCATGTCTCAATCATGCTTTGGGTTTGGGATTAGCTCAGTTGGTAGAATGCTGCTCTATGCTCTCTTAGGTTCTGGCTTCTATCCCCAGCACCTCATTAAACAGGAGAAGGAGTCGACAGCCCACTCCAAAACAATCAGCCTTTGAAAACCCAATGAATAGCAGAGAAGCACTGACATAGTGCTGGGCACAGCACAGCGTCAGGGAGTGTTTTGTTCTGTCATACATAGGGTTGCTGTGAGTCAGAATCAGCTTGGCAGCACCTAACAAGAACTACATCATGCTTTATGTGTTTCAGGGGCTTCCTGTATCACTTAGGAAATAAAATTTGAAAGCTACAGGGCGGACTCTGGTCAAATACCTCCTAGCTCTGCAAACTTAACATAGGTCAATTGTCATTATGTTCACTACATTAGGCTCCTCTGGGTTCCTCAAACATATCACTCTCTCTCTCTCTTGCTATAGGGCTTTTACATTTACTGCTACTTCTGTCTTGGGTAATCTTTTTCCCATTGTGGACATGGTTGATTTCTCATCCTTCAGGTCTTATTATAACTGTACAAATGGTTATATTCTGTGGTAAAATGTACTTCGCAAAAATGACCAAAGCACACTATATTCTAAAAACATCATCTTACAAAAGTCTTATGATTTTGAGATTTCTCACATCAAGAGGTAGAGTCCATGTTCTCCCTCTTTGAATATAGATGGGCTTGTTACTTCTATGAAAATTATGATGGTATGCAACTTCTGCAGTTTCTGAGGCTGAATCATAAAAAGCAATATAGCCTCTGCCTAAGTTCTCCTGGATCACCCACAGTTGGGCCTCAGCCACCATGCTGGAGTGAGCCCAAATAAACCACAAGGAAGTCCACTTGGTGCACAACCAATACCCAGTCTACAACTACTGCCAAGCTATCAGCTGACCACCAGACCAACCTGCCCACATGTGAGTGAGCTGATATGTAAGAGGATTCTCCAGTCCTTACAGCCTGACAAGTGATACCCTGTGGAGCAGAGGGTGGCCATCCTTGCCAAGCCCTGTCAAAATTGTAGAGCTATAAACAAAATAAATAAAATAATCATGATGACTTTAAATTGTCAATTAATAAGATGGCTTGTATGTAGCAATAAATAATGGAAGCACCTTCACAATGAAGCTGTCTCTGATGATGTTGTGGAGAACTTCCCTTTCACATTAATCTCTGTCTTTGAAATCTGTTCACTTCTTTCAT
This sequence comes from Pedetes capensis, assembly GCA_007922755.1. Lineage (NCBI taxonomy): Eukaryota > Metazoa > Chordata > Mammalia > Rodentia > Pedetidae > Pedetes > Pedetes capensis. Next base: position 25,222 of record VMDO01020155.1, on the reverse strand, counting down.
AACATTTGTCACAATTTGTAGCTATGTATTCCACCATTTTCTACTTATTATCTGTTTTACAAATTTCAGAAGGACAAATATCTATTTTTCAGCAATAAACACAAGCGTGTGCATCAGCACCTGACAATTTGCACTTGCTCTGAAACATTCACTAAGTGAATAAAGATATTTATTGCAATAATCTGTCTGCATAACCATCTCCCCAGTATCTCGTGAAATCTTAGAGTCAAGGATCAGAATGTTTAAATCTTTGGATTCACGATATAAGAGATCACTGCAGCTCCTATAAGCATTTTATAAATTAATATGTAGATTAAATGAGATAAGTAGTTTTATAATGTCAAATTTGATCAAAATTCATATCTGAGTGACTCAGCAACACTGGCAATTTGTACAAGGGCTATAGCTAGAGAATTGATGAATTAAGCCAAAGATCTATATTAGAGACTGGGATTTATTTTTCTGTAAAGAACCATGTAATAAAGATTTTAGGCTTTGTGGGCTACATAGTCTCTGTCACTACTATGCAACTGTCACTGTGTCATAGATACAACATAGGTAATACCTAAATGAATAAACAAGGGAAGGTTTCAAACTTTACTTACAAAAAGAGATAGCTGTCAGCTTTTGTCCTGCAAAAATCGTTTGCCAAACTCTGATCCACATAATCTGGTTGAAATAAATACTTAATTTTATGTAAGGAAAGCAACCAATAGGAATATATTTCTTCTAATGTTACTTAGATATTTGTATATTTTTCTTTACTGAAAAACACTTGCTACATTCCACTTATCAAAAGAAATTTTGCAAAGAAACATTTTCACACATCCTCATTTCATACCAAAGTAAAAGTTTCATTTTGCACCTATTTGCTTTCAAATTCCATTTGCAGAATATAACACAGGCTTTGGTTTGGGACAAGACAACCCTCTCATGCTGGACATTAGAATGTCTGCTCCTTAGAAGATGATTTTATGTTCACTTGGAGTTTTCTTGTTAATGCCTTCTGTATATTAGTAAAGTGATTATAACATTACACTTTTTATTTCCATTTTTCTCTGCAGAATATCCATCATTTCTAAATACTTACAAAACAGTCACAACTTTTCTTGAAAATAATTAAATGCCAATGAAACTAGCAGCAATATTTCAAATTAAGCTTTCCAAAACAGCCTTTGATTTAGGTATAATCAGACAACTATTATTTTACTATCTAAAAATAAAATCCAGTCATGATTTCTATAATATAATAATGCATTGCTTTTATTTAGCTTGAATGAGTTAACAGAAAAGAAACAGAAAATGATACATTTGTTTTCTTCTACTAAGTTCTAAATAACTTTTTAATCTTTCAGCTAAAGACAGAAATAAATAGTTATAATATTAATTTTCACTGAGACATGTTCTTTTTCCTTCGTTTTGAACAATCTTTGTGTTTTGGCTTCTATCAGGATTACTAATAGTAGCATTTATCCCTTGTCATTTTTTCAAAGATAGTGACTATTTTTGTTTTGTTTTGATTTTTGTTTGTTTGTTTGGCTGGTTGAATTTTTTTATTGTTTTCTGAAAGACACTGACTATATGATGATTATGAAATAAATGATAAAGGTAAATTTGAGTCAGCAAACCACCATCCCTACCTTACCCTGGATGTGTATCTAAAAGCTATAACCATGCCCAGAAGACCTCCTGCAAACATATGTATACCTAAACAAGTTTTTAAAAAGGGATGAGTCAGTGGAGGAGAGGAAATCAACCATTCAAGATATTTGACATTTCACAGAAAAAAAAAAAAAACACATTTTAACTTTATTCCTTGAGTATTTCATTGTTTGATAGAAAAATTGTGTTTTTTAGACACTAGGAAACAAGAATAGTGACCTGAGGCAATATGAAGAAAATTATTTTACCTCCACACACTTACAAAGATCTAGTTTAACTAATGGTTGCTGCATATTGTATATGCCTATAGCCATACCATCCTGGTATCCTATCTCGTCAGGCCTGGTTAATATTTGGATAGGAAACTACCTGGGAATACCAGGTGCCATAGGCTTAGGAACAGAACTGAGAGGCCCACTCCCGAAACAATCAGGCATCCAAAACCCTATGAATATCAAAGAAGCACTGACAATAGTACGGGGCATGGCACAGTGTCGGGTAGTGTTTTTTTCTGTTGTACATAGGGTTACAATAAGCCAAACTCAACTCAACGGCACCTAACAACAATTAATATGTATTATATAAAGACATCGTCCCTGTCATGCTTTCCTAAGTTGTAAATTTACAAAATATTTTCAAACAAATGGCACTTCCATATATTTCACTATTCATCAAATGTTTGATTAGCTTTTCCTTCCCCTTTGCACATGGCAACAAGAACAGAGAGTTGCTGTCACTAATAATGGCCATCCAGAAGCTGTGTGTGTGTAGTGTGTGTGTTAGCTTTAGCAGAGTGGTTGACCTAGCACTTAGAGGAAATGAAATCAGGGTCAGTCAAAATGGTACCTCCCAGAGATAAGAGTGTGGCTTTGAGGGAAAGAAGCTGAAAATGTACTTACTAACAAGGTCAGGAGGAAATCAAGAATGGAATGGGGCATTGGTGACCGTACAGTTTATCATCCAAAACAAGACACTTCTGAAAGTGAAGGAGGATTGTTAGCAATTATGTCAAAACAACAGAGATAAAATGAGCCTGCCCCGCACAAAACAAGACATAAGGCAACCCTAGGATCATTTCACCCCAAGGACATAGAAAGTCAAGATCAAGGTAAGAATAAGTTAGAGGAGAAATAGCTATTTATCAAATGCCATCAGGTAACAGAGATCTAAGGGACTGTCTCTGGTGATAAATGTGACAGCAGGTGCCATTCTGTGGGGAGGTTGCCAGATAAAATACAGGATTCTAGTTATGTTTGAATTTCATATGAACAAATAATTTCTTAGTATAAGGTGGTCTCAAGGAATAATTGACACACAGTTTATAGTTTTAAAAATCATTTATCTGAAATTCAAAGTTATTTAGGAGCCCACTACTGTTATTTGCTAAACTTGACAACCATGTCAGGAGCCCGAGACCTCTGTTCCTAGGTAATTTTCTCTGCATGCCAAGATCACGGAGCCCTGGTTGTATAGTTCTAAACTTACAATTCCTTGAAAGAACTACATTTTTTTCTAATATCCAAAAACTAGGAGGGGCCTCTGAATTATTTACAGCAAGGCTCATAAGCTGTTTCAAAATGTAGGAGTACAGTATATGCCTGTGAAATAACTGAGTGACCTTTTCTCCACTAATACAGGATTATAGAGAAAAAGAATGATCTGTGAGCACATGAACAGCCTGAGAGAAAGCCTTAAAAGGAAACCAACCCCAGGAGCAGTGCAAAGGAGGGTTATACTGATAGACCTAATGGGTCATGATTAAGTCCTCAAGTTCATTCAAGCAGTAATAACCCAGAAAGCAGGTTCTAAAATGGGAACAGGGTCAAAGCTCAAGGCAAAAGGCAGAACTCTATGAAACAGAGTCAAGAAGGTTCAGGATTTAGGGAAAAAATCAGGCAAGTCAAGAGTGATTCTCAAGGAAACTGGCAAGTCTAGATGGTGATCCTTGTTAGGATTGGAATATTTGCAATTTATGCTTATCAGTCACTAAGTATAAGAAGCATCAATCTTTCAGATGGCTTTTATTGATCTTCCATTCAATATATTATTAGAATTTTTGCAAAAACAATGTTGTTGTTGAGTCAGTGTCCAACTCATAAGGACTCTACCAACATCAGGTGAAATACTATTGTCAGTGCTTCTCTGCTATTCATAGAGCTTTCAGTGGCTCATTGTTTTTTGGGAGTAGGTTACTAGGTCCTTCTCCCAAGCCTACAGCACCTGGTGTTCCCAGGAGGTCTCCCATGCAAGTACTAACCAGTCCCAACCCTGCTTAGCTTCCGAGATCTGATGGAATCGGGTGCCACAGTGGTATGGCTGCAGGCTGTAAAAAGAATAGTCAACTTTAATAGCTATAGTAATAACAGAAATGATAGCAGTAATAGTTAACTAATATTGAGTACTTAACTATGCACCAGAAGAAAACGAGACTCCTTTCTTGAATTAATGTATTTAACTGCCACACTTCTGTGACACAGCTAATGTTATTTTAAAATTTAACCCAGTATAAATTATTTTAAAGTTTTCTAAGCAGGTTCTTATAAAAGGACACAGGAAAAAAATGCAAAAAATAATCATGATCAGTAAGAACTGCTGTGCACTTTTCACGTCTCAGCATAAAGACTACCTGGAATTTCATGAGCCTAGATTGCAGTTTCCCTGAGCTCTGTTCTTTCCCAGCTGTATAAACTGGAGCAAGTTCTTTCACTCATCTAAGCCTTAATTCCTTTCTATCTACAAAAAGGGGGTAATAGGAGTGACTCTTGCAGTGTCATAGGAATTAAATGAGATAATGTGTAAAGGGGTTAGCCTAATAGCTGGCACATAATAAGGATACAGTAAGTATCTGATGTTATAACTTAGAATGCTAAAAAGAGATGAAAGCAAACAAAATATCTTGTTACTATAGTTTTTGCAATGATTCATTTTTTTAATAGTTTTCTATTTCAATATTGTGTGAGATCTAATTTATGCACCTCCACAGATTTCCACTTGCTCAGTGGAAACCACGTAAGTACTTCCACATTAGGGAAGACATATTTGGGCAACCACAGCCGAGCTCTGGCCTGGCCAGCGTCTCCTCACCCACTCCACCTCCACCCCAGCTGGCAAGAGGCAGAGTAGCTGCAGTGCCAAAGCCCAGTCTGGATGACGCCAAGAAGGATTTACATACTTCCACCACTTCTGGGCTCAACTGAAATGCCATAACACAGGGTATTAAATCTCTCCAGCCCCCAAAGGGGATGAGAAATACAATTTAGAAGTGTAAGGGAATTAATACCCCATGAAGTAAACTTTGACCATTGGAGACAAAAAGAAGCCAAGAGATAAAATTTTCAACCTTTCTTCTGAACGATGAACTTCTGCAATTATACTAAAATTATATCACCCCTCCAGAGGTATCATTTATGACCAAGCAATTGACTGTGCAATTGACTCTTTAAAACAATGTGGTCAGCTCAGTAACACAAAAGTTTCTATTTGATTTTTCCTTTTCCTTGCTCAAATTAAAAATAAATAAATAGATTTCTTTTAATTTTTAAAAAGGCTAGTTGTGGTGCAACACTGGGAGGTGGAAAAAGATCACCTCAGGTTCAAGGCCAGAGGCAGCCTGCATAAGTTAATGAGATCCTGTTAGTAGAGCACTTGCAAAGTATGCACAGAGCCCTCAGTTCCACCCAATAGTACTGAAAAGAAGAAAAAGCATGTTATGGACCTACTCAAATTCATATGTTGAAATCATAATTGGGTCATGATAGTGGGATATATGGTATTACTGTCCATATAAAAGGGAGCTTGAGGACCAGGCAACCACCTTCCTACATTGTGAGGGTAGAAGGTAATTTGCAGCAGGAAAGAAAGAGCTCACCAGATCCTGAGCATGCTAGCCCCTGACCTATGCTTTCAGCCCCTAGAACTAAGTGACCCAGTCTATGGTAATTTATTATAATAGCCAGCACTAAGTTTAACTATGAATGCTTTGCCTCAGGTAATTTTACAGAGAAGCAATTTTACTAAGAAAATTAGTTGCAAGAGTTGCCCTAGAACACTTATCTTCATGGTGGGATTTTGGCATTAGCTAACCACTCTGTCTTAAGGCAGCCTTAGAGACTCTATTGCAGATAACATGGGAGTAATTCCACTAGGATGAGCAGAATCAAAAGAATTGTAGCATAGAGCATCTGTTCTTTGTGGTATTGGAGATCTGGCTAAAAGAACATGATGGGTTCAACAAAGCTAATTGTGAGTTATAGGAATAGCATGGAACTCAGCAGGCCCCTGTGAAACATCAGAATAATTCTCTTCTGTGGCTTCAGGACACACACTGTGTAGGAAATTAGGATTGGGGGATAATTAGAATAGTGGCAGAAATGCAAAGGAGAGAAAAGTGTATTCTCAAATTTCTCTTATGTCAAATCATGGGTTCTAGAGGAAAATAATGGAACTTTATTGCCTGAAGGATTCTGAGAATTCTTGCATCACAAATCTGGAAAGTCCCTAGCCCACAGAAACAGCTCCTTTTCTTTACTCGAGGAAAAGCCCTTTCTTCCCCTGGTCCCTTGGAGTTGATCATAAGAATTTGTCCTCTGCAGGCTAGTATTAAGCGGGAAACCTGACATGGAAATTTCTTGTTATGTGCTGTCAAGTCAGTGTCTGGCTCATTGCAACCCCACGTACAAGAGACAAAATACTATTGTCATGCTTCTCTGCTATTCATAGGGTTTTCAATGGCTGATTTTTGGGGGGGAGTGGGTTGTTGGTTGTTCTCTCAAGCTTACAGCACCTGGTATTCCTAGGTGGTTTCCCATCCAAGTACTAACCAGGTTCAACCCTGCTTAGCTTCCAAGATCTGAGAGGATTGGATGCCACTATGGCACGGCTGCAGGCGACATGGAAATAGGACCCCTAAAATTAATGGGAATGGCAAGATTCCTAAATAGCAGTAGGGCCATTTGAGGCAATCTGGACATAATTTGCTAACTATAATTAAGGCTAGAGTGATAATCAATGTATCTTAATCTAAATTACCTGAGGTAGTAGCTCATATGTCATGGTGTTCCAGGAGAAAGAACAACATAATTATAGGACTGTCCAATTTTCACAGGCATGTCTATCAAGAGCTAGTGATCATAAGGCTCACAGCAATCAACACAATTGAAAAGTATAGTCCCTCAACAAGTTCCAGACTTATGTCACTCTATCAATTCAGAACCTGTTGATTAATGGGAAGCCCTATTCTCTTTGAGGAAGTCTCTTGCCATGACATTGCAGGTATACCCCTCTATCCTTCCATGTGATATCATAACAGTGCACTGGGAAAGAAAAAATTCTAGATGTTACAAAGAAGGTTAAATAACAGGCACTGTTGTTGCTGCTGCTGCTGCTGCTGCTGCTGTTGTTGTTGTTAGGTGCTGTTGAGTCTGGTCCAACTCACAGAGACGCTCATAGGGTTTTCAATGGCTGATTGTTTCAGGATTGTTTTGGAAGTGGGATGCCAGGTCCTTCTCCCATTTTTGTGGTGCTGGGGTTTAAACCCAGAAGATATAAATAAGACATCTGGCACTTAGTATGGCAATGTTACTGTGGCCAAGGACTTTTCCAGAGGCATTACATGAGGAAGGTTTGGAATAAATGGAACTTTATATGGCAAGGATAGCAGTGCACATTCACAGAAATGGCTCAAGGCTATGCTACCTCTTCTATCCTTTGTAATAATGTAGTTTGAAGAAATATTCATTGTCTTTTAATTCCACAAACTATTCCCAAACTATTCAGAACTGTTTCCCAAGTATGCATCAAATTTATTAAATAATTTCATTGTTCCCAACTTATTTTCCCCCATGTGTCTGTCATGTTGTTGTGCTGTGGGGACTTGTGTTTTGCTGTGAGTCTGAAAGCTATGCCACCTGTATGTCACATACCAGCAGGGCCACACATTATGGACAGGTCTCATCTGAGCTTCCAGACTAAGAAAGACTAGGGGAGAAGGACCTGGCATCCCACTCCCAAAACAATCAGCCATTAAAATCCCTATGAATACATAGTGCCAGAAAATGAGCCTTCCACATTGGAAGACACTAAAGAGATGATTGGGGAAGAATTGCCTCCTCAAAGAACAATTGATCATAATGATGGGAATGGAGTAAAGTCCCTGGGACCTCTATTTGCAGATGTGGCACAACTCAAAATGGGAAGAAATATAGTAGCTCCAACAATGGGCTCGAATATAAAAAGATCATGAGCATGGCACAGTGTTGGCCACCATTTCTTTCTGTGATACATAGAGTTGTTATGAGTTGGACCTGACTCAATACACCTAACAGCAAACAGCAGCAGGAAGAGGTCAGTCTACTGTTCTATTTATGCCTTCAAATGAGTGATTGATGCTCATCCACATTCCAGAGGACAATCTGCTCACCTAAAGTCCTCCAATTTAAATGTTAATGTCATCCAAACAATCCTCACAGAAACACACAGAATAATATTTGTTCATATATCTGGGCACTATTTCTCAGCCATATTGACACATAAAACTATCCAACCTTCTCAACTGGCTTGTAGAGGGCAAGATTGTCCTTTTTCCTCTCTCCAAAATATGAGAAAGAAATCCAAAGCACTTCCTCTGAGTCTCTGTCACACACTTCCCACTGACTTTGTTATTTCAGACAGTCCCTCCAGAATGTCTTGAATCCTCCTCATACAGCTTTCTTGGGGTCAGGGGCAATAATGGCAAGATTTACAGGAGCGTTTGGAAAGTATTCTAAGCCAAAAACAGACTTTCGGGCTCTTCAGAATGTAGATGTTTCTATTTTCTTTAGCTTGAGGAATTTAACTGATATCTCTACATTTTAAAAGTCCTATTGAACATACTTGCCCACAGCCATACCATCCTGGTGTCCAATTTTGTCAGATCTCAAAAGCTGAGGAAGATTGGTCCTGGTTAGTCCTTGGATGAGAGACTGCCTAGGATTACTGGGTACTATAGGCTTGGAAGAAGGACCCAGCAGCCTACTCTCAAAATTATCAGCAACTGAAAATCCTATAAGTAGCAGAGAAGCACTGCATTGACACAGTGCCAGGCATGGCACAGTGTTGGGGAGTGTTTCATCTGTTGTACATAGAATTTCTATGACTCATATCCTACTCAACAGCACCTAACAACATTGAACATGCCGCAAGGCAATTAAACAAGGAGGTTGAACACAACTCAAGTGCTCTAATAAAGGCAGTATGAGGGTATAGAAAGGTTGCTACAACAGACTAGATGACTTGGGAAAGCATAAAGGAAAATGGTGATAAAATTTGGAAGCTGCAACATAAATAGGAGTTATCTTGGAAAATAAGATTGAAATGAGAAGAGAAGAGAGCTCATGTTTAAATAGTTCATCTATTGATCAAAGAATACTATGTTCCAGTTGAATAGGATTAAGAAGCTCTGGTGTGGTTTTATATAGTAGGGAGACTATACATAATAATTGTATACTTCATGTTTCAAAAAACTAGAAGATAATGAGTTTTCATTACAAAGATGTGATGATATGATTAATTTGATTTTAATACTGCAAAATGTATATATGTATATATGTATTTTTATGTTTTTATGTATCAGTTAAAAATAAAACAAAATTCGCTAAAAAAGAGCTAAAATTGAAAATAAGAGGGTCATCTATATGACAATACCCAAAAGAAAGACATGGTATTGGGCCTTGGTGGAACTGTATATTATTGCCTCAGGTGAAACAAAAGTTGAAGAGTCTGATTAAGAAGCAAAAGATGAGCAACTCTCTACTAAGAAGCCCAGATTTCTCTTGACTGTGTACTATTGTCCTTTTCTAAAGCATCTTTTCATTCCCTTGCCACACTTAAACCTATATTGAAACCTTTCTTTAAATTCTCCAACTTTGTTAAAATAAGAAGAAAGAAGAAGAAGAAAGAAAAAGGAAAAGAAGCCGCCAGAGATAAAGTTAGAAATGTGCTAATATTTAAAGATCCTGGTAAACCATACTAAAGAATTTATCCAAGGACAAGAAGAAGATACTGAGGTATTTTAAGTAGTAAAGTGATATGATCAGATTTACTCTTTATAAACCAAACTGGCTATAGTCTGAGAGAAAGATGAATTAGAAAACACTAATCCATTAAGGAGTTTTCTAGGAATATAAAAATAACCAAGGTATCATTCCATTCCCCCAAAGCTCACAACCCAGTGACAAAAGTTTGATATTATCATTATGAGCACCATGAAATACTTCAATTATAGCTGAGTTTTGCTCTTACAATATGTGTGACATGACAGCATTTTTAGATATTCAGTCTCTGAAACCAACATAAAAATTTAATCATGTTCATACATATGTCTGTGTCCCTATTTGTACATATTGGTATGTAGTATTCTTTTTGTCTAACAAATAGAAAGCTAAAAGAATAGTGTTTGCTCAAGAAAGTATAATTCACCTCAGATATGTCAAACATAGGGAAGTTAATACATTTCTTTGCAAGGAAAAAACAGAGGATGGATGAAATCAGAGCTTGCAAATACTTGAAGGCCAGAAGCCACTAGTATTCCACTTTGAGAGGCTGTATAACCAGTTTCAGATCCACCAATATGTATCTCCATGATCTGGGTAGGAATTATTGATAGGTGCTTTTTCTATCCAGGCCCCTGGAGTCCAGAATCATCCTGCCTCTTCTGCAACTACAGAAACTCACAGAAAATTCCATGATCTACTAACAACCACCATATCATTGAATCCCAAAGCAAGACAAGTATCCAACTTCTATATTTCTGATTTCCTAACAATATACACTATTGGTAGAGCCTAACAGCAAGCAAGCTGGTAAGAATGCCTAAAAGAGGTAGATTGGAAACTTGAGGCATTCTAGAAAGCACAGAGAAAAGAATGACACAGTGGAGCCAAAAAGGACACAGATTAATATCCAGTTCATGCTGCATTACATTCATTTGTTTTCATTTTTCATCATTTCTCCAAGAAGTTTTATTGATAGGAGTCCTCCTAGATCCACATCTTCAAGAATAATTTTTCTTGGAAAGAAATGCATGGTACCCAGCAATGCTTTATCTGAAACTAAGAGTAGGGTATCTACTAAAAAGGTTGATATCATAAATGGTTGAGGTATCTGTGTTGGTATTTCACTGGTGGTCAGCAACTACCCTATAAACCATAATACTAAACACCGTACTTAGAGAATTCACTTTCATGAAAATGAAGAGATTTGAAGCCATGATCTATGGCCTGGAATTTACTATGATATTGATTAAAATGAAAGAATAGCAGCACATGCCAGATCACTTGGCAAAAATGCCTCCAATTTCATTACCTCTCCATAGAAATAAGAATCATTGTGAGTGATCAATGGTTTTTCAGAACTGTTCCAGGCTAAGAACTCTTTAATTTTAGTGGACCTCACCTCAAAATGACCTGAAGGAATGTAAATTATATCACAGTGCAGCTTAGATTAGTGTCAGCTCTGCACAGTAATTAGCATCAATAAGATGATCAGAGATGACAAAGTTAGATAAATGTTCTTCTTGTTACGTGCTGTGGAGTTGGATCCAACTCACAATGACCCTATGTACAACAGAATGAAACACTCCCCAACACTGCCCCATGCCTGGCATTGTGCCAATGCAGTGCTTCTCTACTATTCATAGGGTATTCCATTGTTTCAGGAGTGGGTTGCCAGGTCCTTCTTCTGTTTTTGCGGTGCTAGGGATCCAATTTAGGGCCTCACAGAATGCAGAGCAGCACTCTACCAACTGACCTACACCCTAGCCCATATTAGACAAAAGTTAAGCTTAATTTTAAGCAATTTGTCAATAGGAAATGCACCTTTATTCCCTCATGCATGCTTTTTATCAGTCAGGTACTGCATTGGGCACTATACTAAGTACAGGTTGAGTATCTCTTATCCAAAATGCCTAGGACCAGAATTGTTTCTGATTTCAAAACTTTTCAGATTTTTGATTGTTTGCATAGACTTCACTGGTTGAATATACCCAAATCAGAAATCCAAAATTTGAGCTTCTCAAAATATTTCAGATTTCAAAGCATTTCAGATGTCAGGCATTTTAATTAGAGAAGTCTGACCTCTACCAGTGATGCAGAAATGAAGAGCTTGCCTTCACAGAGCTCATTACCTACCAGTAAAACTAGTATCATCACTAAATAAAACTGCAAGATAAGTGTTAAAGATGGTGCACACTACTGAGGACAGTGTGAAGTTGTAAGATAATTTCCAGTAAGATTTATTAGGTTTCTCATTAATCATCATGCCATTCCTTGCTCTTCAACAGCATCCAATCCTTTTGAATTTTTAGTACTAGCAAAGACTATCCGTTTCTATTTTAATAAAAAATTAAATAAAACTTTACAAGATAAACTAAAAATTTTCAGCAGGTTACCTAAATTTCTCCTTCCTTTTGTAAAACTGTTAGCAAGTATAAAGCTCATCAAAGTTAACTAAATTAAACCTGACCCAGACTAACTTAGACCATGTCAAGACATAGAAAGTCCAAGATGAAGATATGTTGGTGAAATATCAGCCCTTCAACCAGCTGAGGCAGCACTTTATCTTGAGCATCTTAACTACAATGGAATCCCTGCAACCGTATCTTTGATGTTAATTGGTATTGATTTCTTAGCCATATCTCCCAAGGACTCAAGTCCTCAAAGATCAATTTTCTCTAATTTCTAAAAATACTCAAAAGTCATTTATTAAAAAATCCCTTATTTGCATACATAAAATCAAGTCTTCATTTCCTAATTTTTTTAGAAAATTCTCTTCATCCAAAACTACAATGCACTTTTATTACATGAATATATTACATTTATAGACTTCATATAATATAGTGTATCTTCTATAGTACAGCCATCATTGTTGATTGTTATGCTCTACTCCTCATACACAGACAGACTGTGAATATATCTTGCACTTCTACTCATTTGTGGTTTGATATTTGTGATTTCCAGAAAACTAACTGTGACTTACTAATTGGAATAACTAGAAATCCATTCATTTATTCATTCAAAAAACAATGAATTGATTCCTCATGGTTTCCTAGGTTCTGAGGTTGGAGTAACCGATACCTCCATGTGCATGCACAATGCCAGCATTGAGGAGGTCCCAGCAAAGCCAAGAGAGAGACAAGGAGATGGGCAATGTGAGTAGTATATATGGTGCCAAGATAAAGCTGAACAAACAATGGTAAAGGAGTACTTCAACCCATACTTCCACTACGGGTCAAGCTGAGGTTTAGCTCAGTTGCTAGAGTGCTGCTCTGCATTCTCTGAGGCCCTGGGTTCAATCTCATCAAGGCAAAATAACAGGAGAAGGACCTGGCAGCCGCCTCCCCAAAAATAATCAGCCATTGAAAACCCTATGAATAGCAGAGAAGCACTGACATAGTGCCAGGCATGGCACAGTACCAGGGAGTCTTTCCTTTTGTTGTACACAGGGTCATTATGAGTTGGACCTGATCCAACAGTACCTAATAACACAACATGGGTCACGTACTTTCCCTCATCACAATTTAAATAATGCCTCCATTATTTCATCCATAATTGTCCCAAAGTAAATTTGACTTTTGAGTATATAATTGTATCTGTCTAAATATAGTATAACAAATAGCTAAATAGCTTTTTGGTGAGTATTGTTCCTATTTGCAATAGAGGAAGAGAACAACCTGACCTTTCTCACAAAATATAAAACATCTGCTACAGTGCTCTGGAAAAGTAAAGAGCACAGGAAGACAAAAAATTTGCAGACACCATAATTATACCTAAATAAATTGTTTATACATGATCTCAAAGCAGCCTTACTCAAATATTTCAGAATTGTCTCTCAAGGATTATCTAGCCACAAACTTGGCAAAACAAGAGTGCTGTAAATCAAACACTTTTGCAAGATTTTTAAAACTAATACTCTGTTTCAATGAGGTTGCAATTAGCAAGGATAAAGGACTAAAAGCATGTCAAGGGTTTTGAACAAAATCACAAACCTTCTTAGTTTTCAGCTCAGTAAAATAATTTTAATAAAAGTGTCCTTGTCTTTTTGTTGTCCTTTCAAATTGAAATTTTAAAAAATATTTTAGAAATATTTCTAAATATGATCCTAAGGGGGAAAAATCTCCTGTTTTTAAGGGACATGTTAAAATAGCACCAAAAATCCCAATCAAATCCCCAGAAATCTCATACTGTTTTATAAGATGCAGACACTTGCTGTATACTTTTGGATCTATTAGGGTGGCAGAGTAGGATGGAAAAATTTATAATTGGTTCAAGAGTGCCCAGAAGTGGGTCATTCATATGCTAATTGCATAAATAGCCACTATATGATATATTCAAATGTCATGTATTCAAATAATCGTGTATTAAAATTCCCGTCTCAAGGAAAATATTTTTCTTCTCCATATACCTCCTGATTTAAAATGTTATTAACCATGTTGTTTTTGTCCTTACTTTGAATCTGTTCATCAGTTTTTATCCTAGAACAAAATCCCAAACTAACAGGACACCCAAGCCTGAGAACCTAGAAAGTGGATACCTGCTCAGTACCTAGAAAAGTTTCAGAATGGTGAGCCCCCTATAGGAGACAAGCACTAGGAAACTGAGAAACTTAGGGCCCTTTGGAATAGAAGTACCATGGTTTATTTTAAGATTTATCTAAGATTAGCTTAAACAGGAAGAGTACCTATCCCCCCCCCAAAAAAAAAAGGATCCTAACATAGTGTTTAGGTAAATAATCTCTGAAGACAGATTCCTGAGTTCAAATACCACCTCTGCCACTTATAAGCTGGGTTACCCACAGCAACTTCCTTAAGCTTTCTGTGACTCATTTCCTTACCTCTGAAATAGAACTTTACAATATCTACCTCATAGTTTTTATGAGAAGTAAAATGTTTTATAGATGTAAAATACAACCCTGACACACAATTGAATATTTGATAAATATTAGTTACACTAGGACAGTGACAGATCAACAAAAAATGAAGAAGGTCCTCAACTATATGAATTTATGTAGTCGCTGCAACAATGGGCTTAAACATAAAAATGATCGTGTGCCTGGCACAGAATTGGGGAGTGATTTGTTCTATTGTACATAGGGTCACTATTAGTTGGACCTGACTTGATGGCACCTAACAATAATAAGTATTACCAGCATCTTAATCATGGAAACTCAGCATATTGATTTTAGGGGTTAGATTAGAAATAACTTGGTTAACCAGGTATGCTAGTATGTGTCTGTAATCCCAGCAACTCAGGAGATGAAGGCAAGACAATCAAAGATTTGAGGACAGAGGCAGCCAGCATAACTTAGTGAGACCCTGTCTCAATTTAAAAATTTTGGGGGAGCCTAGGGTGCAGCCCAGCGGCAGAATACTTGCAAAGTATATGCAGTGTCCTGGTTTCAGCCCCCGCAGTACAAAAAAAAATTTTTGGTTCTATTACATTGCTTTGGGGATTTAAAAACAGGCTCACTAGTGGTAAATGACATGCTGAACATCACACAGATGGAAATATGAAAGGCTGGAGGTAGATTGGTATTCTGTCTGATCAGGATGACTGAGCCAACAAGAAAGGTGTTAGGTCGGGAAAGAGAGAAAAACACACATACAGAGAGAGGGGGAAAAAGAAAGAGAACAAAAGAATCAGACCAAATGCAGACTTTGCTGATGGAAAAGAAAGGAATAGTGTACACTGTGATCTTAACAAACAATTACAGCTAATTAAAAAAACACTCAGACTAACTGTGATCCTAACCAGAGGAACCGGCAAAAATAGAGATGAATATCTGAGGCTGCATATATTGTTCATGCTCATAGATTGTGTGCTAAAGAAAAAGAGGCCTGAGGAGCAGAAGTAATATAATATCATTTATAGATATTATAAAGAGCCTTGCCATCACAGAGAACGGCACCGGCACTATAATATTCCTGGAGGAATAGGCAAACAAAGCATTGAAAGTTAGATAAATTTTCCTAAGACACAGCATGTTCTGTCTCTTCCCTAATCATTAGAGACCCCTAGTCTACAGGCATATAACACCCAGCTCCATTTAGACAATAAGACACAAAACTCTATTTGGAACACTCTGACCAAGTGTCTACAAAGTAGAAATATTCCAAACACTTCAAATTACTTAGTTATCTAAATGGCATTAGTCTCTTTTTTCATACTGAGACTTAAGTTGAAAATATAGCCCAATTTTTACTTCTATCTTCTCTGCTCTCCCCATGCAGGCATATCATTTGCACGATTATAGATGCAGTTAGGTTGCATCAGCAATTTCCTTTATGCAGCCGGTTCGCAAATGTTTATAAAGCTAGTTTTTTGTGGGGGAAAAGTATGTTTTAAGCTGAAACACAGCAAGTAAAAATCCTATCACTTGAGAGCAATTTCTTTTATCTACCTTGCAAAAAATGTGATATGCATATATAAAAAGAAACTAGCTAATTTCAGATATATGACAAGGTAGTATAGAAAATGAGAACAGAGGGATGTGTGTACAGGTATGGACTCCAGAGAAAAATTTATTTGAGATATGAGATTTAATGGTGTGTGTGTGTGTGTGTGTGTGTGTGTGTGTGTGTGTGTGTGTAGATACCAAATTTAATGGTATGTGCAGAAAGAGGGTGAAAATAATTTTGAACTGACAGGGACAAAGAAATCTCCAGCACAACTTCTTTTAATAAGAGACAACTAATTGAGACCAATATGAGAACTGTTGGAAACCCGGTCATATGGCCTAATGCCTGTTCACAAGCTTTCATCACATGCAAGCAGAAAACTCCAAACAATCTCTCTATATTATGCACATTTTTACCACCGCATATATTACTGCACCACCTATCTATTCTGCAAAGTATGTACACATGCAACTGTATGTTAGTTGAAAAGCAATCTGAGCAACTCTATGAGAGTTCATTTCTCATAGTTATTTTAGTTATTTTAGTTGTGGATGAAAAGGAGGATATTAAATGTCACTATAATTCTCTGGGACTGGGGTTTAGCTCAGTTAGTAGAGTGCTGCTCTGTGCTCTCTGAGGCCCCTTGGTTTGATCCCCAGCACTGCAGAAACAGGAGAAAGACGTGGCAATCCATTCCCAAAGCAATCCTGAAACAATCAGCCATTGAAAACCCTATGAGGGTCACTATGAATCAGACACGCAACTCGACAGCACCTAACAACAACAACATAACTCTCTGAGAATTCTGTAAGTGAAACTATAGTTGTTGTTTTTTGTTTGTTTGTTTGTTTTTAATGAGACTTGGCCAAAGAATCTAAATGAAAAGGTTTGTTTTTTGGGGGGTTGGGGGTTTGTCTGATTTTGTTGTTGTTGTTGTTGTTCTTGTTTTTGCAATATTTGGAGGTTGAAACCAGGGCCTTGTGCATGCTTTGCAAGTGCTCTACCACTAAGCTGCACCCCCAGCCCATTTTTTAGTTTCCTATCTTAAGACAGGGTCTCACTAAATTACACAGGCTGCCTCTGGCCTCAAACCTGAGATCCTCCTGCCTGCGCCTCCCAAATCACTGGGATTACAGATGTGAGCCACTGCACCTAACAATAAGGCATTTTGAAAAGTTGAAGAGACTTCAAAAATAAGATTTCATTTAAGTAAGAGCATTTAGCTCACATATAAAAAGTTGATAAATCTTCACAAGGGGTTCTTCAATATCATCAGATACTTAAATGACATACAAAATGATAAAAAGCATAACCAAAACAGAAATGCAGACCTGGCGGACTATGTAGTAGACAAATGCCTTCCAAAGATGTCCACTTCCTAATCCCTATAATGATGATAACCTCACTTGGGAAAAGGCACATTTCAGATCTAGCAAAGGTACGTGAGGAGATCATCTGCATTATTGAGGTGGACTCAGTCTAATCACATGAGTCCTTAATACCAGACAACTTTTCCATCTGTGGCTACAATGATACATGACTACAAAAGATGATGTGAATATTCCTCAACCTGCTGAGGTCAGTTCTGAAGATGGAGGAACAAAATAAAAAATGAGAGCCTTCTCAAGAGGCTGGAAAAGATGAGCATTTTCTTCTAGAACTGCCAAAGTGGAAGCAGGCCACTCTACACCTTGACATAAGCCAGAGAGGCCCATGTTGGACTTCTACAGTAGAGAGTATAAGCTAATAAACTTGTGTCTCTTTAAGCCATAAAGTTGGCTGCAATTTGTTACAGCAGCAATTTTTAAAGGAATATAGATTTTAATTAAAAGGGCTTAAGTTTTAAGAAAAATTTAAGGGCAAGAAAAAAGTGGGGGGACAATTTCAACTATGTTCTAGGTATGAACGAATAAAAGAAGCAATGTCAAACTAAGAAAATGACACAAAAATGACAGAAAAAAAGCGTGATAATTAAGAGAATGTATACCAAGTTGTGTGGCACAATATACTAGAAAAATACTAAAATATATTTTTATAGATTAGGAATTCTAGTCTTATTTGTCTGTGTAAGGACAATCCTTGGCACAAAAATTAGACCTTCAATTTTTAGTTGTAGAAATATTCACTTCACATTAGATTCCTTATTTCTCTAGCAGACAGAATAATCTCAGGTTGGAAATCATTTTCAAAAAGCATTGTCAAGAGGACTTTGAGTCAAAGACCTAAATGAGTCTATAGCTTCTGGCCTGGCTTATTTCTTGATACTTAGGGGTTATTCACATGAAACCTTTAAAGAACTGAAGAGTCAGAGAATGACAGAATAGCTAGCTACAAGAGCAGGACTCAAAATTAGATTTGGAGGAAAAAAAGGAAGAAAATTGATTTGCACATTATAAACTTAGGTTAAGAGTAATAGTAGAAATGATTCTTGGATGACCTTTAAATATATTTTTGAGAGCTAACAAATGTAACATTTAATTATAAGAAGTTGGCTTAGATTCAATAAAAACAGACTTATTTGATTTTTTTTCTTTTTTGGCAAGGTTGCCCTTCTCAAAGCTCACAGAAATTCTTAAGACATAATACATCTAGGTTTCAATAGATATTTAAATAAGTTTCACAAAATATTCCTATAGGCAAGATGGAGAAATGGAACTAGAAAGTAAACTTCTTCAACAGCCATTACTAAGGCCAGGGGTTAAATGACACATAACCCTTTAGCAAGGTAGATATTTAAAGGCAATCTTTGAAAGAATGTCTACTAGAAAATTCTGATTACCACTGCCCTGATTCAGCATTTCAATAATATGTAAGATGAAGACACTGATGGCTATTGGTCAAATATTTGGATGAGAAAAAGATAGAAGAGACAGTAAATTTAGCCAGAGGACAAATCTAATCTATGAACTGTAATAATGACCTCATAGAAGGAAGATGTATTTTAAGGTAAAGAAATAAGATTATTCAGTTAACAATACCAATTCTAGCCAGGCAACATAGCACATGCCTATAATCCCAGCAACCTGCCCAGTTTAGCAAAATCCTGTCTCAAAATAAAAAATGAAAAGGGGACTAGGGGTGTGGCCCAGTGGTAGAACACTTGACTAGCATGTGAAAGGCCCTGGTTCAACCCCTTAGTGCTGTAATAAATAAATAAATAAATAAATAAATAAATAAAGCCTGTTCTCCCATTGCTTTGTTATGCCATCTTGTTAAATTTTCCTGACCTTTTCTATACCAGTTCCTTCAACTATAAAATAGAAAAATGGCCATTTCTACCATATATTTGTTTTTATACGTTAAATAAGATGTATGTGGAAAAATAAAATTTTGAACACTAAATATATATAATTCTTTATATGTTTTTATTGTATATCATTTTCAAACTATATGTATTATCTATTAAAATGCATGTTATCTCATTTCACTCAACTATTAAATTTTATGATTAACATAATTATTGCATATACTTATAGGGTACAATGTAAAGTTTTGATATATATATATTGCATAATGACCAAATAATTGTATTAACATATCTAATCTTAAACTTTTATCATATCTTATAAATGCACTCAGAAATCTTTTCTAGCCACTTTGAGATATACACTGCACATTGTTAATTATATTCAACTTTCTGTGCAATAGAATATTGGAACTCATTCCTGCTAACTATAACATTACACCCAATGACTAACCAATCCCAGTACAGTACTCCCCCAGATATTTAGGTGATTCTTTACCCTGGCTATTATGAATACTGCTGTAATAAATATAGCAGTGAAGACACTTGATAAACTGATTTCATTTCCTTTGGCTACATACTCATAAGTGGGATTGCTAGATTGTATGGTAGTCCTATTTGTAACTTTTTGAGCATCTTCCATAGTTTTTCCATACTGGTTGAACTAATTTATATTTACACCATTATAATGTATAGGAATTTCCCTTTCTCTATATTATTTGTTAGTTTTTGTTTTTTAAATAACATCCATCCTGATTGAGGTGAGGTCACATCTTACATTTTTTATTTACATTTTCTAAATGGTAGTGATGTTAGGCATTTTTTCATAACTGTAACTTACTTAAAATAAAACTCAGACTAAGTACTTAGAATGTGAAATATATATCATAGAAGCAATGCATAAAAAGCAAGGATTTTATTTAACTAAGTGGTCAGATCCCAGGTCAACATAGTAATAATCATCTTGATAATATTAACAATAATAATAGTAGCAAATACTTATATATGGTCAACTATTTGCCAGGAACTGTTACTAGTACTCTATAATGACATTTAACGATCACAATGATCCTTTAAGGAGGCAATAATACTGTTTCCTGGGAGACAAACCTGGCAACCCACTCCCAAAAATCAATCTGCCATTGAAAACCCTAGGAATAGCAGAGAAGCACTGACAATAGTGTTTTATTTGTTGTACATAGGGTTGCTATGAGTCAGATACCTAACAACAATAACAACAATACTGTTTCCAATTTAATGTTGATTGTCCTGAGGTGTGGAGAAGCTATACTGGGTAGCTTGTTCACAGTCACAGTAGTGACAGCCAACCTCAGGATTGAAGTCGAGGAGTCTGCTTCTAGAACTCCAGAAATGTGCTGTCTGACTTTATAATGGTCTAAGCTCCCTGAAGTGTAAAAGATTGCTTTGAAAAATAAAAATAAAGTTCCTTTTCCAAAGGGTGCCAAGCATAGAGGGATCCTCCGAGCTCTTCTTCAGTTAGGTGAACAAGATTGCTTGTGGAGTTTTCCTTTTCATTCCCCAGTAGTGCTTCCTGGAAAATTTCTAGGAGCTAGGTTCTACACTGAGCAGTTGAGAAAACCAACATGAATCCACAATAAAGATACTACCCTTATAAAGTTGATAGACCAGTGAAGTATATAGGCACTACCCAAATAATTAATTGTGATTAGTACTACCAAGGAGAGGTGTATGATGGTATAAAAACATATCACAGAAATATCCCTTTTAAAATTTAGAATTAACATTCCTAAAGAAAAAAAAATTAACCCTTATTTCACTATCTACTGAAACGTGTCTAGTGGCTCCTTATCGTCACGCACTTAACCCTTGATATATCAATAGCATCCACAGGACCCAAGTTTACTTTCTGACATTAAAGTTCTTAAAAAGAGCAAGGATAATTTTTATTTGTATGTTTTAAAGGAAATAAAACCCATTTTATCACATAATTACAACATAAGTCTAAGAAGTTTTTTTATCTTGAGACATTTGCTGTTTCCTCATTCTAAAAATCATTTCAGCAATTATCATCAATTATTCCCAATAATGCTAAGAAAGATTAAATGATTAAAAAACAGAAAAAATGATAGGATAGCTTAAAAAGATGATGGAAACATGAAATAAATCATTACTTTTATTTTCATTCTGAGTTGACTGAAGTATCACATCATTAATTCTTTAAAAAGATTGAAGGAGACTATAGACACAATTTTCTTAGACTGCTTTTAGCTTTCATTTAACACAGTTGAGGATGCAGAAATATTGCTTTTCCTCATACTGGCAAAGAAAAGAATATAGACAAGAGGATGATGACTCACAATTACTAGATGAACCAGAAGAATGCAAAGTGACAAGCAGTAACACTCTAGACTGGAATGATGGTGGTGAAATTCATGATATAAGTGAAATCTCTATGAGTCTTTGGGTCACAATATCCCATATGAATTTTCTCAAATTTAAGATTGATGAGTAAATAATATTTTTGAGGGATAAAAGATAAATAAATATAATGTTCTTACTCACTTAATCATTTAATAGAAAGGATTTCCTCATGTAATGCTACAAATCAAGAACTTGGACCGTCCTCTTTTGTTAAAAGAACACACCATGATATCCTTTCCCCTTTGGTGAACTTATGATTCATAAGTGGGCAAATGCTGAAGGCCTACCTGTACCTGAGAGGGAATAAATGATGCCATTTTTAAATGGATTGATTATTACACTTTGTTTATAAACCTAAATCATTCTGTAATTGTGGAAGAAAAAAAAGATGACCACCACCAACAAAATTATAAACTGTCAAAATTTTAAAAGGTTCATCAAGTAATGTGCTTTGGTGATGCCAGTACAAGAAGAATCAATTATAATGACAAGGTAGGACCTCAGAGGTAACTGAAAATCAGTATTTACAAGATGGATGTGTTTCAGGGAAAGAAGTGACTATTAGAAAGCATTAGTTGCATTCAGGGGCAATGTCCTTTCCAGGCTTCTTGCTGTTGTTGTTAGGTGTCATTGAGTTGGGCCCAACTCATGGTGACCATATGTACAGCAGAATGAAACACTCCCCGATTCTGTGCCAGGTACATAATCTTGTTTAAGCCCATTGTTGCAGATACTGTGTCAATCCATCTAGTGGAGGGTCTTCCTTTTTTTTTTGTTGTTGTTGTTGTTGTTGTTGACCTGCCACTCTCCCAAACATTATGCCAGGCTTACATACCTTAAAAAGCCAGACAATATGGAATAAAACCTTGGGCTTATTATGCTCAGTCACTAAAAATTTAAATAAAGTTCTTTTCCCTATTCCTTTATTCTTGCTTCCACATTTATTACATGAACTAAAAATATGAAAAATAAAAGGGGTCTATTGGTCTCAGCTATAAAGCAGTGATAACACTGATACCTAGGCTGAACCCTGAGGGGGAGGGGAAGTCCTGGAACCAGCAAGAGAGTGTGTGCTGGTTTTGCAAAAGCATCTTTTCCCTTCAAAGCTTGATTCCAAGGTTGCATTGTTCACATTTGTTTTTGCAGTTTTCTTATTAACCTCTGGCTTAAGACATGTGTTTCACTTTCCACTCTCATCTTGGTCCAGGAGGAAGTGCAATTGAATTCTCTTCCTACTCTCAGAGTACGAATTAGACTGGAAATCCAATCCAAACAACCAAAGCACAGCACATGAGCAGTCAAAATTTAGACTGAACTTTCTCAAAATGAAAGAAGAAGAAGAAGAAGAAGAAGAAGAAGAAGAAGAAGAAGAAGAAAAAGAAGAAGAAGAAGAAGGAGAAGAGGAGGAGGAGGAGGAGGAGGAAACAGAAATTTCCCACACTAAGTTGCAAACTATAATTATGTATTGGTTTTCTCGAGCTCCCATAAAAAGTACCAAAAATAGACAGCTTAGAACAAGAGAAATTTACCCTTCCCAGCTCTGTGGGTCAGAAGTCCAAACTCAAGTGTCAAAAGGGTTGGTTCCTTTTTGGAAGCTGTGAGAGAGAATCTATTCCATGCATTTGTCCTACTTTCGGGGGTTGCCAGCAATCTCTGGTCTTCCTTGCCAGATAGATGCATTATCACTCTAAGAGGATTCTGTTTTCATGTGGTGATCTCCTCTCTGTAAGTCTGTGTCTCTACATCCAAATATCTCTTATCTTATAAAGTCCTACTGGCTTTAGGATTCACCCTAACTCAATATGACCTCATCTTATCTTGATCACCACTCAAGGACTCTATATCCAAATAAGATCATATTCATAGGTTCCAAGTGAACATTAATTAATTTTGTCCATCTGAACATTCCTCAACCCAGTAAGATGATTTTTTAATCAAAAATAACTTATTAACTATGGAGATAGGTGAAACCTTTAATTGAATAAAAATGTAAGGAACACCAAGAAAATGTTTGATAATTGACAAAGAGGAAGAGTGCAATCTTTGAATAAAAAGGGTTTTAAATTAAAAGGTTGATACAGTAAATAATACAGATGGAAGATTATTTTAAGACTTGAGGCCAGTCCCTGTGGCATACATCTGTAATCCCAGTGACTCAGGAGATTGAGGCAGGAGAATCATGTATTAAAGGCTATAGGCAGCCTGTACAACTTAGGGAGACTGTCTCAAAATAAGAAAAAGGGCTAGGGGTGCAATTCAATGGTAGAGCCTTGCCTATCTTATGCATCACTTTCTGTTCAACCCTCAAAACTGAGAAAGAGAAAGAAAAGGAAAGAAAGAAAGAGAAAAGAAAGGAAAAAGAAAACAGGAAAGAAAAGAAAAGAAAAAAAAAAGAAAATGAAATAAAACTAACCCAAATAAAAATTTGGACTGATTTTCTTCTTACTGTCTTCTTTTTTACTTTTGTGGGTTTTAATGGATTTTTATTAAAAATTCATTTTGGTTATAACTTTCAGTTTAATTCTTCATTAGAGTAGCAAACATCTAGTTCTTACTTCTTCCTGAGTGTCAAGAATAATATTCTACGTTCCCCTTTGTGGACAACATCCATTCCTGTCTGAGAGTGATCAAATTCAAGACAGTTAAGAGATCAAGGGCCCACTTGATCAAATTCAAGATAGTTAAGAGATCAAGGGCCCACTTGATCATCTGCATTTCTGCAGCCCAGAATATTATTTTGTCCCCAAGTTGCTTTTCTATAAAAATATGGATTCCTTCATGTTAACTTTCATTTTGAGATTCTGTTTTCCTGATGACCTTGTGCTCCCACAGTGTGCAAGGCTCTGTGTGTTAAATTGTGGAAATACTTCATGTGGTCTAATCCTCACGAATTCTAACAGTAATGAGACCAATGTGGAGTGTCTGAAGTCACCACTGTGAAATGTAGCACCCGAACTGTTCCAAATTATTACTGAAACTCTTTACCTGAATGTCGCTATCAGGAATGTACTAATAAATAATTTTATTTCATTGTCATTCTTCTAGAAAATTGTCATCTTTTACAGACGTATAGAATGAAAAAGAAAAACAACAGGTCTTTCTCTTAGTGGAGTATGAGTTTGTTTGGGCTTGTGTGTTCAATGGATAGGCAGGGGGTGATAACAGTACATGGTGAGGAACACATTATGCTCCATGGAGCTACCTGTATGGCACCATACAATCTTTTGTAATGTTTCATATGCTTTTGCTAAATTCCACTCCAGAATTATCCCCTGCCTGGATGCATTAAAGGCACAAGGTTTTTCATTTACAAAACCTTTGGTGATCACCCTATGCAGTCTGCTGGTAAGTAAAAAATGCTCACTAGACTGAAGCATTTGCTGTGATCTGATTTTCAAAGGAAGCTTTTTGGTCAGAGATGTGCACTGATTGACATCTCCATTGCATTAGATTCTTGAGCCAATGAAAAAGATTGCCCAAGTGGC